>PVKU01009334.1:0-29551 GCA_004027475.1 Anoura caudifer
AAAAAAAAAAAAAACAATGCCCCAAATTTCCTCTTGGACATTGTAGATTGTATGTGTTTAGTGACCTCAGCCTCCCATTAATTAAAAATTTTGGGCTTTTGGGGACAAAGTAGAGGCCTTTTACATGTATTTACCAGTCTCGAATGGAAACACCTTTCAAATAGAGGAGAGGCAAGCCAACTACTACATAGGTGATTTATGGTGATTTTTGTTTACTGTCAAAATTTGTTCCTTTTGAACTATGTTTTCATTTGTGGCCCTGAAGAAAGTTCATATAACTCAGCATCTGTCTTATAAATAAAGAGGGCCTTTAAATATATTCACTTTCTTTTGTTTTTACCAGTATCCTAATTGATCATATATGAGTCTAACAAAATGGATTTTCCAACGAACACAAGAGCTTATTAGGCTCATGGGAATTAAAGTTCAGAAGATGGAAAATGCAATAGGGTGTGGTTTCCTGTTGGACATCAGTAACCCTGCTATACAGTTAAATGGTTAGAATTTCTACATTTTACCTTTACTTTTTGCTCCTGCTATGCTGAAGCCCAGAAGTGGTGATGGAACTGCTGCCTCTCAAATCCTTTTCCTCTCTTGCCCTTGGAAACAAGGGAAGCATCCCTGACTCTGACTACTGAACTGTCTCTTATAAAGAAAATGTACCTGTCACTTCAGGGTTCTACTCCCAGCTGACTCAGTCAGAGGGAGTACCCCAATGCCACAGCCCTGATCAGGTTCCTGTGAGTTAGGCTGACGAGAGGAACAGAGGGCATGCCTCTGCTGTACCCTGGAGGGGCTAAAGGCACACATCCTAACACACAGTAGGCCTGTCCTGCCCGGTCTCACTTCATCTCTCCAGACACAGCTTGGGTGTCAAGATAAATGACACCTACATTTGGCTGAGACGGTTCTGTCTGTGTTTTTTAGAAGACAGGAAGAGGCAGAAGAAACTTACTCTGGGCTAAGCTTTGAAACGCCTGTCCCACCTCCCCTTACATACGTTCCTGTGTCCCGGTGCCTTGTTCTCCCACTGCTATGAGGTTTTCCATTTTCCTCCTGCTCTCCACTGGCTGAGCAAGTCCTGTCCTCCCTGCCTTCCTGTCCAGGGCTTCATGCTTCACATACAAAACTCCATTCTCCTTGTGATTGGATCTCAGCGACATTAAGGTAAAACCTTTTGGAAAACTAATTCTTACTAAGGGGTGAGTGACAACTAGCGCCCACTCCCTTAATCTTCTCTTTATGTTTTTCCTTGGTAACAGAAATTGATCTCTAGCTGGTGGAATCTGAGGCAGCCATGGGAGCAGGAAAGAACTATTGTGAGGCAAGATGGCCCACCTGCTGCTCCTTAAATCCTACTACCTGCCTTCTCTGCCAAGAAGTAACTAGAAAGAGAATGAGTCTTCAGTTAGCAGATGCCCACCCCCTCCAACTAGCTTCCCTCACCCATCACAGAAGGTGCCAATTCCCCCGACGCTGTATGTGAACAGGTTCTGCTGCTCCCAAAACCAAATAAGGCCCTGAACCTAGGTACCCACCATGTCCAAGCCCCCGACACATGAGGAGGACACACCTTTCAGCCACAACAGACCTAGGCCTGAGGATTCCCCTACAGAAAGTTCAGCCATTTAAGACTTCTGTGCACCCTGCTATAGGGTCTTCGGTGTAACCTCAGGGCAGTTTGTGTTCTGCCTAGTTCCTGCTTCCATCCCCCCCCTGCCTTCCCTAGAAGTCCAGCCTTTCCCCTCTTCTCTCCAGGGTCTGATAGAAGGGGACTCACAGTGAGAGCCAAGCCATTGTTCGGGGTGAAGCCCAGGCCCAGCCTCCCCAGAGCCACCTCCAGCCCCACCAGTCCAGGGAGGGGAAGAGAGCTGGAGAGCCCGGCCACTGGCAGGTTGCTGGGTTTAAGACACATCCACACAAAACCATCTTATGAAACCTCCCACTTCAAGTCTGTTCTCCTGCTTATCAGGTGGGCAAGGAAAAATGATTACCTAACAGCAGACATGCGTCAGACTAACTTTGGGGTAAGTTTTACCTGATTGCAACACCCGAGGGGTCATTCTGCTCTCTTGATTGGCCATTCCCTCTGCAGCTTACTACCAGGTTCCTGGCAGGCTGTTTACACTGAGCTTTAGAAAGCCTGCTGCTCATATTATCAACTCTGTAGCCTTTTTTAAATCCCCATCAACTACTATAAATAGGAACTGCTTCTTTCCCTAAGCAGCAGATCAGGTACTCTGTGGATACCAATCAAGAAAAGAAGGAATAATAATAATCATGAGAATTTGAAAATCTAATCTCCTTTCTCTTCTACCCCAATCCCAGCCAAATGGATTGACAAGCTGGACTGTGGCTGAGGGTTTGGAAACTGAGCTTGTTTCTCATTTCTATTGACTGAACAACTTCCTTTCTCCTTCTGTATCTAGTATTTCCTCTAGTTTCTCTTCCCTGCTTCACCTCACCCAGATCCTTATCACATCCTGTACCAGGACTAAATCAAAGGAGGAACCCAAAGGAGACTAGTTGTAAGCTATTGAGTTTGCTTTCATGTGTGACATTTGTATAATTTGGCTCAAGTGCCCCATCCAATGAGGAGATCCAAAAACAGCTTGGGAAGAGGCAGCATTTCTGAGAAATGCATTGTTCCCAGATCCTTCCCCAACCCTCCCCACCCCCAGACCCCAGCACTCCCAACACACACACCTGAGGGAGACGAATAGCCAAGTCCAGGGAATTAAAGAGAAATAGTGCCATCGTGCTCTACTTTCTAGTGGCCTCTACTCTGACTTGAAAAAGAAAAAAAGAGAAGCCCCTGACCTTCAGAAGCTAGGCCAGCCCTCACAAAGAGGTCATGCTATTCTCCTATTAGACGTAAACAATCTCATAGAATCCTAACCTCAGATAAGGTTACTTTGTGACCAAGATAAAATGAGGCAAAGCAAAGCCACTTTTTACTTCTGTCTAAGCACAGACAAAAAAAGGTCACCATGACACCCACAAAACACCAAACACACCCTTTCTTAGCTAGAACAAGTGGCTGCTACATGTTCACCCATTACAGCTTTATTTCCCTGCTAGGATAAAATGTATGGAGATGCAGTCACAGAACTGTCCCCGCGTCCGACAGTATCCCATACAGAGCACTTCTTGCTTCCTCAGACCCTCCGCAAGTGACCCAGCACAAACCCAAATGCTATCGTAGATTCTTTCTAACTCCTTTTTCCTGAGATACCTCATTGTTCCCCATGGTATGTTCTCACTCACTGCATATGAGTCATAATCCCAATTTATTTATCTGCGGATGTGTTCCTGAGGGGCCTTTGGTTGAAGGACATCACACCCTCCAAATGTTTGCCCATCCTTATTTCCTGTCTTCGTGTATTTGTCGTCTATGACCATGAAATAGTTAAGAACATGAGCTCTGGAGTCAGATACCTGGCTTCAAATCGTAGCTCTGCATGACTTTGGCAGGTCGCCTGGCCTTTCAGAAACTGCTTCAGGAAATTATGTCTGTCCTCACATGGAACTGGGAGAATTCAGCAAGATATGAAAGTGTGCATTAGAATGGTTAACAACCTGTAAGAAATACCAATAGAAAATTATAAATCTGGTCCAAAGAACTCTGCTTGGACCATAATCCATGGGAACGTGCCAACTAATGTCATCTTGCTTCAATTTATTGCAATAAGTTTAATGACCAAATATTTTGGTCCAAATCAACTGGCCCTCAAACAACAGCTATGAGTAATAGCTTTCGAGCAAAACTCCTACTCCATAGTGGAAGAATGTACTAGGGTCATCAAGATAAGGCATTTTAATGGATACATCTCAAGTTGTGTATTATTTTTAGCTACAAATGATATCTCTGCCTGTGCTGCCTCCACAGAGAAGCCTCATAATATCCTGACAATAAGATATTCCGAGGGGTTCAGGGAGATCAAGATACTGGAGTCAAGAGACCCTCTTACCGATTTTGGGAAGTTACTTAACTTGAATCTGTTTTCTCCTTGCAGTATGTATAGTACCTACAGGGCTACTGGAAAGTTAAAATTAAAAACACAGGGTAATTGACTAAGAAGAAGCAGGCATTCAATTATTGTTATGCCCTATCCTTTACCAATCTCTACCCCAAGGTCTAAAATTACACAAATACCCCCCAGCCATGCAGGCAGAGTTCAGTTTTATTTGCATTCAACTTCAACAGTTGTCAGTGGAATGGTGAAGATTGCCTGTACAGGTATTCCCCCTGGGGGTGGGTCCTCTCAGCCCTTTTGAGACCTATCAGACCTTCTCTAGGGGGCAACAGCTTACATATACAAGGAACTAAAAAATAAACTTTTAAAAAGAAGTTTTGTAATGCGATTGGCAAAAAAGAAATTACGAAATGTGCCTGACTACACTCCACCTCGTGGAACATGTTCACGTCTTTTCACAGGGACTGTATATGTGGAGGACTTGGGGAAAGTGGGGGTTTCGAGTCCGGCAGAAAAGGTCTCATCTCACCTCAGAGTGCATTCACAGAGCATTTTGGGGCCCCCAGGAAACCGGTCTGATAGGAGCTTGAGTGGAATCGAGGGCACTAGGGGCCAAAACACCAGGGGGGATGTCTGAGGGAAAGTTCGAAGACCAAATGAGAATGGATCACACTCTTTAAGGCCCAGAAGCAACCTTCTCCAGGAGCTAGGAAAGGGATTTAGATTCAGAAAAACTACCTCAAAGAATGAGAGACGCCAGGTGAAGGAATTATTGGGTAATGATCTTTGTAGTCAGAAGACCTGAGTTTGTGCCCTGTTTGCCACTTACTAGCTGTGGACTTCTGGCAAGTCCCCCACCTGTTTTCAACCTCCACTTCCTCAATCTACCCTACTTATCTCAGGATTCCACAGGATGAATAAAGTACATGTAAAAACATTGCAGGCCCTAGAGTGCTATGAGCGGTAGTAAGGAAAAAAACAATAAAAATTTCTAAGTAGCATAGCCTTCATGCGAAGTTTGATGGTATCCAAATAGACTGCACCCATATGCTCCTTAGCAATGCTGGTCGGCTATCTACAAGAGGCAACTTGGCCTCTTGGTGGCGATTGACAATGAAAAATACACAGGGCAGGAATTATAGGAAAGCTCAGTTCCTCAGAGGCCAACCTCTCCTGCCCAGCTGTGATGGGGGCAGGATGGCAGCCATCAAGCAAGTGGCCACCTGCCTCCAGCTGGTCACTGGGACTCGATTTTTAGTGCAGGTGAAGTGGCACAGTGGCAAAATAAATGTCTTAAAAATTATTTTCTGCCTCAAGAAGTTTCATAAAGAGTCATTTAAATGACCGTACCTTATCTTGGCTGAAAGAATTACCTGAAGAATAGTAATAGGCATAGTACAGTGATTACTAACTTTTTTTTAAATGCAGATGGCTTGTTAATTGCTGAAAATACACAGGGAGTTTCCACATGGTAGTAACTGTATTTCGTTTCCACTGAATGAGAAATGGAGTTCTTAAATACAGGTCCTCGAATTCCTTATACCCATCATTCTCTTGCTTTACCTCCCCAACCATGTGGGACCCACGGACTCCAGATTGGGGGCCCCTGGCATGGGCTGTTGGCCATGATGGTAGTTCGGTATGTATGTTGTTGTATTTAAGAAAATTGGAATAGAATGCTAAAGAAAGATTCTGCAGGAAAGAGAGAGAAGAACAAAAGAGGGAAAATATGAAAGCCATCCATTCTTTCTGTGCCAATAAGGAAAAATACAAAGTTTTTACTTGTCCCTACTGAGGTTAAAGTTAAACCAGGCCAGCCCTAGGTAAACCTATCATGTCTATAAAATGTATTTTCCTTTCATTCAGATTCTCCTCTACTTGGGTGATGATTGCTGTCTTTCTTGGGAGCCCATTTCCTCCTTCTTCCTGCTTGGGAAGGATATTATTTACACCTTTTGGCTGGCTCTCATTCATGGCAAAGTTTTACAAACTGTCATAATAATGATGGATTGAGAGACCCTAGGGCACAGTGACAGAGTAATTGTTTAAGAACATCCATATCTGCATTATATATGTGTCCCTTCACCTACACAAACAAAATACTTTTTTGTTCTCTTGACTCAGTATCCATCTCCTATTACCTTCCTTAGATTATCCTCCCACCTCCCCAGCTCAGCAGTACTGGTGGCTTCCTTCTCTCCCACATCACTGCCACTACTCAAATCCCCACCATGGTCCTACCTTCCTTCCAAATGAAAGGCTTTCCAAGCCCTGGGTTCCATCCCTCCCTGTCCTATGACCAACCAGCTGTGTCCCTTTGGCCAGCCCTGCTGCACCCACTGCCTGTAATAAGAAAGGAACAGAAGACAATATAGAGAACAAAACCGCAATGTGGCCCAGGAAACTAGACACAGAGGCACCGGCCACAGGCCTGGAGCTGGTTATACAAGGCGGATGTACAGAGGAAGAACAGGAGAGAGGCACAGAAGAATGAAGAGAGGAAACAGGAGGGCTCTGTCTCCTTTTCATTTTTAAGCTGTTTAGGACTATGGATACTGAAATAAACATACCTGTTGGCCTCACACAACAGTAAAAAACAAGATTGAGCACCCAAAGCTTGTTTATATTTTACTGCAGAGGTATTTTTGATGTATTATTAGTTAATATGTAATTTGTAAACTGCTAATTCATATCCTACATGTACAAAATTGTTTTACAAAAATGCTTTAAAAAACCAGTAGATAATGTATCTCCTGCTGGGGTTGTACGTACTGGAAGGAGCATCTGGCAGGTGACACCACACGCACAGTATCAGCAGCAGCAGCAGCCAGTACAACCCTGGCTGCCTCTCCGTCCGACAGTCCTCCCACCACCACTTAAATTCCCAAGTTCACTGAATCTTGGTTCTTCACCGTTCTTGCCTCTCCTGCGGCTGACTTCTCATGTGGGACCTGCCTCTTCACAGATGACATGCAGGATAATTAAGTCAAGCAAATACATCGTCGTACCTTTCTCCCTCCATCGAGAACAAGTCTGGTTTTCTGACATTCAGCAATCTTATTTCCTGTGGCCTTTTTTATCCTACAATGTATCACTTCAAACTTAAATAAATCTCCTTTAATTAGCATTCTCAAGTAGCCTACATGATATCTTTTGAGTCTTCCTTTTATACTTAGTCCTTCAAGTATCTATATTACAAATATTTTAACCTTCGTGATCAAAACAACTAAGAAAGCTCATTCCATCTCACCAGGAGCTCTACTAAGAAAATACAAAAAGGAAAAATTCAGCTTGATAATTAGCTGCAACAAGTTCTTACTGTGTGCTACTAGGGCAAGACTCCAGGCCAAAATTATTGCAATCAAATCTTCAGCTCTTCCCAGCATCACCAGACAATACGGGGTCAAGGGCCAGACCAGAAATCCACTGTGATGTTGACATACAAAGGATTGTAATCCACAGACAGTAATTTATAAACACAACTGTTCAACCCATCTGTTTTCCAGACTCGTGACACCTGATGTAAGAGTTTCATCCTAAAGATAAAAAGAACAAATGTGAATGGTAAGACAAAAGTTAACTTGCATTTCCATTGCTTTTTGTCTTGCCACAAAATTTAGCAAAAGTACCTTGGTAAATTATTACACCTGTTGGGTTTTCTACTGCAGTAAAGTTTATTTTCCCCATCTAAGGCAAAGGACAGCAATGATAGCTATGTGTTCACGTGTTGGACCCAAGTGAGACCCTGGAGACCAATGATGAAAAGTGTCATGTAATAATGACTCTTGCATGCAGGGAGTCCCCAGTCTACAGGACAGAAGGATGTACAGGTAACAATGACACAATGTGAAATGTGTCATCCACTGCTGACAGGCCCTTGGGCAAGCTTCAAGGGATCTATGAATCCTCCAATATTTTCGGGGACATTGTGTCTGAATGCAGGCAGGGTACACGACTTTCCTAAAAGTCTCTAAGAAAGTTAGAATGCAGGTAGAGAAGGATGAGTTAAGGGTACCTAACTCGATGATGGAGTCTGGACAGGGGTCAGGGAGAAGGAAAATTTAACTTGAGGCTTAAAAGAGAAGAAATGCACCAAATGAAGAAGGGGAGGGGAAGGATACAGAGGAAGAGAAGCCACCCTGTGCAAGGGGCATGGACATGCAAACCAACAGAATGCATTTGAAGAAGGCGTAATTGTGTGGCTGCAGCCCTGGGACGTGGGAAGAGTGGGTGGGTGGTGGTCTGAGCTGGTCTCTGAGAGCCTAGCAGTGAAAAACAATCCCTGTCTGTCACAGTAACAATGTGAGTGGAAATCAGAAGCACAATGTTGACGTAAATAAAATCAGAGGAAAATAATACAGCATGATTTCATTTACATAAAATTGAAAGACATGAAACTAAACAACCTTTTGTATAGGGATACAAATATATGGGAAAATAAGAAAACCAAGAAATAGCACAAATAATTATAATTTTCACAAATAATTATCACAAAAGTTCAGAAAATTGTCATCTCTGGCCGTGGGGGTGGGGCAGATACGGAATTAGGGAGGCCACACAGGTAACAGGCATGAACTGAGAGGGGACATCACCAGTGTTCATGGTATCAAGAATCTTCAGATTTTTCATACAATTTATAAATATTCTTTTTATCTACTCAGTAACAATTGTTTATTTAAAGAGAAAATGCATACTTATGGACAGAAACTAGTAAAACACATTGAAAATAGAAATAGCTATTTTTGTTAAAGTGGTAGATTCTAACAAAAGGACTAAATGCCTTTTAATATTGTTTTAAAATACAGACTCTGATAAAGCCCTGTAATATTGAGCTAAAAGCCTCCTAATACTGTTTTAAAATGTACTCTAACAAAAGGGCCAAAAGCCCTTTAATGCTATTTTAAAAGTTAGGGGGAAAAAACAGAACAAAGAATATAGATTCTTCAGTCTTAGTCCCATAAAGAACTGGCTTATTTGTCAGCATTCCCTACTGAAAGGGCTAATTTCTGGGGCAGAAGCACAAGGTGAGGCTAGAACAGCTCATCTCACCAGAGCACAGGGAGGGAAGCTCTCAAAACCAGTGTCGTTACGTCGGAGGATCCAGGAGTCAACATGAAGAAGATGCCATTTGCCAAAGACAAAGCAAGGTAAACACTGACAAGAATATTAACTCCATCCTGAAGGATGCCAGGCAACATCAACTCATCACTTTGAAAAGTGAAAAAGCAATGCTGCTTCTTTCCCTTTATTCTGCCTTTTCTATATGAACTGTACCCCAAGGCACTCAAATAGATGAAGAGGGCAAGTCCTTCTTTGTAGAAAGATCAATCTAATGATGCAGAAGGAATAATATACTATCAGAATGTTGTAATCCCTAACTGAGTCATAAATTTAGGCAGCAAGCAGCAATGGCAATGGCTGCTAAAATGATTAGGTAAAAAGCTGATGGGAAGCCTCACAATGAGAAGACAGGGCTGACAAAGCCTGAACCCACAGATCCTGTTATCACAAAGACACAATCAGACATCCTGTCCTGTTGTGACACAAGAGCAGGTACATGGCATCAACCACGAAGTGTTCTTACCCCGAAATAGTACAGAGTCTGTCAAGCCTCAAGATCTAACTCCTATTCACTAGGAAATGCCAAGGTCAGGGGCACATATTAAGTTTTACCACTGGGATACAGCTGGCAAAATCCCCAATGTAGGAAATTCCATCAGACAAATGACTTGGTTTGTTCAACAAATAAATTGCAATGGGGGAAAAAAGAAGGGAGAGGGGATCTACAGACTAAAAGAGATTTCAGAGAGATCCACATGCAATGTGTGGATGGAGCTTGTCTGGGTCCTAATTGGAATAGAGCCAATTTTTTTTTGTTTGTTTGTTTTTTGTTTTGGGGAAAAAAGCATTTATGAGACAATCAGGGAAGTCTAAACACTGACTGGATAATTTGATGATATTAAGGAAGTTATTATTAATTTTATTTTAGGTATGATAATGGTATAGTGGTTCTTTTCTAAAGATTTCTTATATTTTAAGGATACATACTGAAGTATTTACACATGAGATGCTGTGATATCTAGGGTCTGCTTCTAAATAATCCAGTGGAGGAGGAGAAAAAAGTGGGAGAAAGAAGACAGGCCATGAGCTGGTAACTGCTGAAGCCAGGTGTGGGGTACATGAGGGCGCAATATGTCATTGCCTCTACTTCTATGTCTGTTGGAAAATTACCTTAATAAAAACTTTGAACAAAATAAATGGGCTCATCTGATCAGATTCAGCGGTTCCATTATTGGCAGAAGAAGCTAAGTAGGTAGAGCCTATCAGGCGCGTGAAGCCAGGACTTACCGTTCTCCATTCACCTCATTGCCTTGGTCTCTAGTGTGGAAGATCATTGTATATTTACCCACATCAGGCATTGGCCGGATTATTTTCATTCTATGAAGCTCAACCCTAGAAAAATAACAGAGGTGGTTTTTTTTAAAAAAAATCCATCCTACTTATCTACCACTAGGCACTCAAAATGATTCATTTCCAAAATTTACACATGTGCACACACAGACAAACATAAAGAGTTTGACTATTTGGGTATTAAAAAGAGAATTTTCTTATAATGTTGGGCCTCAAGCAGTAAGTCCATTAAAAATTCACATTTAACATTTATTCCTGCGGTAAAAAGGAGATGTGTCAATTCATAGTTTGTCATTTTCCAAACCAACTGAGAAAATACATGTTTTAAAACATCATGACATAAGGCATATAAATGTCTAATCTCAATGTTTGTCACCTGAAATTTATGTAATATTGTATGTCAACCATAAAGGAAAAATAAATTTTAAGAAATTATGATGAACAGGAGAATCAAGTCTCTTGTGATCCCTAGTTTACTTAGTTCTTCCTTCTTTTAATAAAGAAAGTAACAATCTTTTAAAGTAGCAAGCTTTAAAGACCATGAACCTAGGTTCAAATCTAGATTTTGTTATTTTCAACCTTGGTAAGTCAGTTCATTGTTCCGGCTCTCGGTTTCCCATGTATAAAATGCCAGTGGTGATCTGGCGCTGATCAGACAGGCGCAAGTGAGGGAGTCCGCAAGGTGCCTGCTTTGCAAACTGTAATGTAATATATACGTGCAAAGAGGGGTGGTGCCTGCTACACAAGTGAATAAGTAAATATTTAGTGAATAAACCTCAACCAACTTTTACTTTAAAATTGTTTAGTTATCAGTAGTCAGTCAAGAACCACTCTGAAGGCCCTGATGTTCTTGACAAACAGAAGCAAACCTTGGTGCTCCCCCTCAGCCTTGAAGCCAAGGAGCACAGGAAAGAAGACAGTGTTGATATATGATCAGCGAAAAATTCTAACCTTCCCATCTAGGCCATAACAAGGACTTTGGGGAGGTGATGGACATTGTGTACCTCTAGCCTTTGCTACTGTTGCCCTGAAATCTAGCTCTGTCTACCTTGTAAACCCTGGCTACAATAAGTGAAATGAAGGAAAATGCACAGGGAACCAATAGAGATGGGAGGAAAACTGGGACTCAAATCAATGGAGTGGACCAGAAGGAAGAAAGAAACAACCAAACAAAAAACAAGGAAGAAACAAGAATTCAAAAATATGAGGAGAGGCTTAGGAACCTCCAGGACATCTTTAAATGTCCCAGCATCTGAATTATAGGGGTACCAGAAGGGGAACAGGAAGAGCAACAAGTGGAAAACTTATTTGAACAAATAACAAAGGAGAACTTCCCCAATCTGGCAAAGGAAATAGACTTCCAGGAAGTCCAGGAAGCTCAGAGAGTCCCAAAGAAGTTGGACCCAAGGAGGAACACACCAAGGTACATCATAATTCCATTAGCCAAGATTAAAATGAAGGAGAGAATTCTAGAAGCAGCAAGGGATAAGGGGACAGTCACTTACAAAGGAGTTCCCATCAGACTGTCAGCTGATTTCTCAAAAGAGACCTTCCAGGCAAGAAGGGGCTGGAAAGAAGTATTCCAAGTCATGAAAGGCAAAGACCTACATCCAAGATTGCTCTATCCAGCAAAGCTGTCATTTAGAATGGAAGGGCGATAAAGTGCTTCTCAGATAAGGTCAAGTTAAAGGAGTTCATCCTCACCAAGCCCTTATTATATGAAATGTTAAAGGGACTTATCTAAGAAAAAGAAGATAAAAGATATGACAGTAAAAAGACAGCAAACTCACAGATATTAACAACCATACCTAAAACAAAAGCAAACTAAGCAAACACCTAGAACAGGAACAGAAACACAGAAATGGAGATCACATGGAGGGTTGGCAACAGGGGAGTAGAAGGAGGAGAGAGGGGGGAAAGGTACAGAGAACAAGTAGCATAGACAGTAGGTAGAAAATAGACAAGGGGAGGGCAAGAACAGTGTGGGAAATGTAGAAGCTAAAGAACTTATGACACATGGACATGAACTAAAGGGGGGGAATGTGGGTGGAAGGTGGTGTGCAGGGTGGAGGGGAATGATGAGGGAGAAATGGGTCAACTGTAATAGAATAATCAATAAAATATATTTTTTAAAAAAAGAAAGAAAGTTCCTTTCCAAGAAACAACAGCAGGAGGAAGGGAGGGTCTCCTGATAGCCCAGAAGAACTTGTTACTACAATTCTAAAGATACTGGCCCCAAGCTCTTGAATCATTACTTATTTCTGCTAGGTAGGGCTACCCATAACTACCTGGCCACAAAATCCAAATTCAGGGGAAGTTGCCAAGAGTGGAGGCCAGATATAGACCTTTTGAAGCCCCCAGGGCAGAAAATAGTCCAGGAGAATCTGAGGATAATGCTAGCAGCCTGGAGCCCAGCCTGGGAGTCAGGCCAGCAGCTACCCCCACTGTAGGTGGGTCTGGCTAATGCCTGATGGAGAGGACATCTTGGCCTGCTTCAGGGTGTGCAGGTCCTCACAGGCTGTTGGCACTCCCTGCTCTGGGCACTGGGAACTGTGCAGGATTCCCCAGTATCTGGGAGAAAGCATAGGCTTGTATTGGGCCCTCTGGCCACAGTAAAAATTGCATCTTTGTGGACCTTCCACAATTTGGGACTTCTCATTCACTGGTGAGACCCTTCTCAGTAAGCAATGCCTCCTGACAAGTCCACAGAGACCTCCATCAACGCTTGTGGACCCCTAACACCTACAAGCCAGAAACAGGCCACCTTCCATCACCTCCACACTGCCAGCGGTAAAGAGCAATTTGGGTCATCCTGCTTGCCCCCTGCACCTGCCTCTCTGTAAGCCCAAAGCCTCCTGCCCTGCTGGGTTGGCATCTACAGGTGCTATAAAATGCAGGTTTCCACAGCCATCACTGATAGCAAAGCCCTGTGAAGGAGACCTGTCTCTGTTGTTCACCTGAGTCTGAGGTCATCGTCTTCGCCTCCCCATCCCCAGTAGTTGTTAGAGAATCCATTCACCTTGAAAAATTGCTCTCTTCTTAGGGCAGTAACACCCCCAAAGTATCCACTGTAACGTAACCTGGAGCAGAAGAAAGGAGAGAACAAGAACATTAGCACAGCCTTTTTGTTCTCTGCAGACACTTGAGAGGTCTCTGATTCCAGAGACTGGAACACGGTGAAGACCATGCACTCTACCCAGCATTCCTGCTGGGCATCCACCTCCCAACATTCCTGGCCTGCCCTGTTGCCCTTCATTCCTTTGCTGAGACAAGTGCTCACATACCCTCACTAAGCAAGGTGCCACCCACCTGTTATTGTTAGTGTTTAATGTTTGTGTGCAGTGGTCTACAGAGGTACCTGTAAGTGTACACCATAACATCAGATGTGAATGACAGATTTCATCTCATGTGACAATCCAATGCAAAGTCACAGCTATGAGAGGCACTAGGTTAAGAAGGATTCTGAGGCTGCACCTAGGTTCAGCATGAATAAGTGTCATAGAGAATATACTAGGTTTTTTTTTTTTTTACTTTCACTTTGTTTGCGGGGGTGGGGAGGAGGTAGAGCACAGAGACAGCTCCTGCACACACTTCTTTGTATGCAAAGCTCCATACCAGAGTCTGTTTCTTGAAGAACTCAATACATTTCAACAAACCTGATGTTTCTGGGTTGCGCAATTAGGTAGATGACTGTACCTTTCACAAAAATAGAGTATACAAAACAATAATTGGGTTTTGAAAGGAAGACAGTAAATTTTGGCTAAGTGGAATCTGAGATAACCCTGGTGCTTCTGCTGGTGGTCAGAAGGATATGGGGTCCAAGCTCAAAAGAGAAGTGAGGCTGAAGATAGGGCTTTGCAAATACGCTATTCAGAGGTGGTCCTTGGAGGGTGTCGTCAGCAGAACTGCACTGCCCAAGGACAGTGTAGGAGGTGAGGAGAGGACAGAGGGTGGAGCTAGGAGGACCACCATAGGGAAAGGGGGGAAGAGAAGAGATCAAGCAGGACCAGTTGGACGGCACCTTCCAGCCACATGGGATCCTTATGATTGCTGGTGGGCCAACTGGAAAATCTGAGAAATAAAGATAGCCCTGAAGATAACACTGTACCAAGTCAGAAATGCAAATGATGGCAGCTTATTAACTTGGATGTTACTGAATAAAACTTTAATTAGCTTCAGTTCAAAGTGCTCCAAGACTTATGAAATATTTCTACTCTCCAGATAAGAAGAAAAACCAAAAGGAGAGGGAAATAAACACACAGACACCTGCCATCTAACAGCGGAGTCAGAAAAGGCCATCTGTAGTTCAACTGTGTTTCTGTGTTCTGAGTACAGATGGGAGGACCCTGTTTAACCCATTATGGAGACAGATTTAGTTACATACCCTCAACCTAAAATTCTAGAAAATGGTGTTATTATAACCTAAAACAAACAAAAGAAAATAAAGTGCTCAGAAGGCAGCTATTCGTGCCTGACACATCTATGACAGTGACCTGCTGCCACAGTTACTGGACTTTGACTGGTCTTAACTACCTAAAGACCAGTAGCTCCATCAGGACAGAGTAGAACCCCTGACCAGGAATAACAAGCCTAGCACCACAGAAGGGTCACCAGGAGAGAAGAGCACTGATCTGACGGTCATCTGTCAAGTAACCACTATCCACTGTGAGCAAGGCAGCTGGCTACAGACTGTAATCTCTGCGTCCTGCCCTGGAAGAGCTTATAGTCTAATGAGAGGTGAGCATTGTCACGGTTCTGAGGAATGAGAGGCCACATTGGAGGATTCAGATAGGCAAAAAAACGGGGACCTTGAGGTGGCCAGAACTACATGAGAAAAAGTAAAAACAGGAAAGTGCAGGCTGTCTGACCAGCACCTGCAGACCAGTTTCACTGCAGTGGCAAGTGCAGAAGAAGGCCAGCTGGAAAGAAAAGTTTACAAACTCTATTTCAGGCCTGTCCTGTCTGGCTCAGTTGGTGGGTCGTCATCCTGCAAAGCAAAAGGTTGCTAGTTCGATGCCCAGTCAGGACACATGTCTAAGTTTCAGGCCAGGTCCCGCAGCTGGGGGGTGTGCAAGAGGCAACCAATCAATATTTCTCTCACACATCTATGTTTCTCTCCCTCTTTTTTTCTCTCCCTTCCCCTCTCTCTAAAAATAAATAAATAATTTTAAAAAAAAGAACTCCATTTTCCAGTAGTCTTTCGGATGCAAATGTCTGCATGTTTATTGATCTTTGCTCTGGTTTTTCTTATCAAGAAATGCACAACTATTTAATGGGCCCTGTAACAGTTATATCTGTAATTTAAAACTGTAAGATTGGGAAAATATAGTCCTAAAATAACAGTAGAATCCTTGTACAAAGCAGGCAGGTACCAAAGAAATGACTGGCAGTAAAATTTGCCACATGCAGGTCTAGAGCTTTATCGCTGACTCAGTGAGTGGGATAAACAAGATTTATTTCTGGCTTCATCAGAATCTGAGACATTTCGGTCAAGTTACTTTAACTTCTTGTTTCTGCATGTGTGTAAAGTGAAAACATTTCTTTGTTTTTTTTATGTTATTTTAATTACATCTTATTGATCATGCCATTACAATTGTCCCAATTTTTCCCCATTTGCCCCCACCCAGCATCCCCACTCCCTCAGGCAATCCCCCACCATTGTTCATGTCCATGGGTCATGTGTATAAGTTCTTTGGCTTCTCCATTTCCAACACTGTACTTTACATCCCCATGGCTGTTCTATAACTACATATTTGTACTTCTTAATCCCCTCACCTCTTCACCCATTCCCCCACACCCCCCTTCTATCTGGAGACCATCACAATGTTCTTCATATCCATGATTCTGTTTCTGTTCTTCTTGTTTGCTTAGTTTTTTTTATTTTTCTTAAAGATTTTATGTATTTATTTTTAGAGAGGGGAAGGGAGGGAGAAAGAAAGGGAGAGAAACATCAATGAATGATTGCTTCCTGCGTACTCCTGACTAGGGACCTGGCCTACAACCCAGGAATGTGCCCTGACAGGGAACTAAACCGGTGACCCTTTGGTTCACAGGCCGGCACTCAATCTACTAAGCCACACCTGCCAGGGCTGTTTGTTTTTCAGATTCAATTGTTGATAGATATGTATTTGTGCGACTTTATTGTTCATAGTTTTGATCCTCTTTTTCTTAAATAAGAGGATCTTATTTAAGGTCCTTTAACATTTCATACAATCATGGTCCAGTGATGATGAACAAATTTAGTTTTTCTTGTCTGGGAAGCTTTTTATCTGCCCTTCAATTCTAAATGATTGCTTGCTGGGTAAAGCAATCTTGACTGTAGGTCCCTGCTTTTCATGACTTTGAATATTTCTTGCCAATCTCTCCTAGCCTGCAAAGTTTCTTTTGAGAAATCAGCTGCCAGTCTTATGGATACTCCCCAGTAAGTAACTAACTGCTTTTCTCTTGCTGCTTTTAAGATTCTCTCTTTATCTTTAACCTTTGGCATTTTAATTATGATGTATCTTGGAGTGGGCCTCTTTGCATCAATCTTGTTTGAGACTCTCTGTGCTTCCTGGAATTGTATGTCCATTTCCTTCACCAAATTAGGGAAGTTTTCTTTCATTCTTCTTTCAAATAGATTTCCAATGTATTGCTCTTTCTCTTCTCCTTCTGGCATCCCTATGATGTGAATGCTGGACCCCTTGAAGTTGTGCCAGCAGCTGCTTATACCATCCTCGTTGTTTTTCATTTTTTTATCTTCTTGCTGTTCTAATTGGGTGTTTTTGCTTCCGTACGTACCACATCATTTCTTAGCTTCATCCACTCTACTGTTGTTTCCCTGTAAATTATTCTTTTTTTCAACTAGTGAAGACTTTGTTTCTGACTGGATATTTTTTATGCTGCTGAAGTCCTCACTAAGTTCCTTGAGCATCCTCATAACCAGTGTTTTGAACTCTGCATCTGATAGCTTGCTTATCTCTATTTTGTTTAGCTTTTTCTGGAGTTTTGATCTATTCTTTATTTGAGCCATGTTTCTTTGTCTCCTCTTTTTGGCAGCCTCTCTGTGTTTGTTTCTATGTATTAGTTAGAGTTGCTTCAACTCCATGTCTTGGTAGTGTGGTCTAATGTAGTAGGTATCCAAAAAGGTCTAGTAGAAAATCCTCCCATCACCCAAGCTGGGTACTTAAGGTGCCCTTCAAGGGGGGTTGGGCTGAGTACACCCTCTTCTTGTAGTTGAGCCTTGGTTGCTGTTGGCAGGTCAATGGGAGGAATTCACCCAGGCCAGTCAGCTGCAAGGACTAGCTGTGACCACTGACCACCAATCTTTGCCTTCTGTGGAGGGTCAGATGTGCAAGGGCAGGGTGGTGGTGTTCTGATATGGTCTGTAGCTGCCCACTGGTTATACAGGCTCTGGGGTTTCCTGGGAGGTGCAGGGCAAGGTCAGCCCCCACCTGTATTTTATCCCAGGCCACCGTGTCTAAGCTATGAAGCAATCTGAGATGGCTGCTACTTGTGCTGGGATTGAAGCTTCCCAGGCAAAGCCAAGCTGTTAATCTAGGCTGCCTACTACTAGTGCCAGGCCTGGAGCTCACTGAGGCCAGTTGTTGCTTGTTTGAGAGGATTTAGGAAGTTGTGAAGCATGAGCCAAGACCAGCCATTCATACAGAAAAGCAGCTTGGGTGGGCCGGTAAGTTGGGTGGGGTAGAGTCTCTGGGGATCTCCAAGTTTATCTCCCAGTAGTATTAGCCAGGTTGATGGAGTCTCAGATACAGTACCAGCTTTCAGCTCCATGGAAAGAGGGTTTAGAAAACAAACAATGGCCCCTGCTTGCCTTGATGCCAGCCACTTCAGCTCCTCCCTGTATGTCACTGGTGCCTTTCAAGTTGCTACCCCAGTGATGGAGCTCAGAGGGAGTGAGTCTGAGTAGGTGAGTCTATATGTGGATTCTTTAAGAGGAACTCCTTGGGCCTCTAGAAGTTTCTTCCACCAACTCAATCCCCACTGGTTTTTGCAGCCAGAAGTTGTGGGGACTTATCTTCCTGGCACGGGAACCCTGGGCTGGGGAGCCTGGTGTGGGGCTGGCACTCCTCGCTCCTGAGATATCCCTCCTGAATTTTTAGCCACTACACATGGATGTGGGACCAGCCCATTCCACATCTTCGCCCCTCCTACCAGTCTGGATGGACATGGTTTCTTAATTCCATAGTTGTTGGGCTTCCATTCAACTCGATTTCTGACAGTTCTGAGTGATAGTTGTTCTGTATTTTAGTTGTAATTTTGATGTGGTTGTGGGAGGAGGTGATCCATGTCTGCCTACACCACCATCCTGACTGGAAATCCTCAAAAGCATTTCTTATACTTGTCATACTTATGGGACCATTGTGACAATGAATAAAAGCCCTTGCTGATTTTGAGTTCTGTGGCACAGTGACACACAGTTACCAGCAGAGAGCAAAAACTTAGCTGTCTGCTACCACTGCTGCCAGCTATGGAAGGGTCTGCCCAAAGCACCAAAGGAAAGGGGGGGTGAGGGGAGGGGAATATCATTACTTACGTATGCCTCTTCCTGGCCATAGTAGATGAGGCAATTTACATGACACATAAAACAAAGTAAAAATATATACAAGTGACAAATGAGGTCCAGAGGAAAACTTAAATCAGAAAAGAAGATTAAATTGAGAAATGTATTATAATTCTGATCTGCAGATAAGATTCTTTTCAGCTTTAAAAAAAAAGGCTATGGATTTGGCTCAGAGCTTCTTGCATCCAGAAGAAAAGAGAGGACACATTCAATCACCTAATTCACATTAAGAAAACCTACCAGTTATTCAGGGAAGATAAAGGCTTCTGATAGCTAGTTTAAAAGAAGTATCTGGCCAGTTACAATACCAAGTTAAAACAGTAAGATTCAAATAAGGGCTGCTTTTAGAGTGAGTAGCCTCTGATGATATCTATGATTGTGATATCAAAGTTTTATTCAAAGTCAACTCCCAGCAGGAATACCTAAGAACTCACTTTGTTGTGGTCCAGCTAAACACAAGATAAAATCTAGACTTCCAACAAAAGACCCATCCTTAAAACAATCCAGTTATCTGCACTTAAAACAAACAATAACAACAACAAACAAAAAAAACAAAAATCCTGTGTGATTGTATTTTCACTACAGATGTTTAGAAAGAACTGGGCATTAGGAAGTTATCTATGTCAGGGGTCCAACATACCTATAGTCTGTGCTGTACAAGGTGAAAACTCACTAATACACAGTAAGTGAACAGATGGTTTGACATGCTTCTGAAAATACCAAGGTGACCAACCATGATATGCTGCCTTCCTCAAAGCAGAGGTGGCTCAGAGACCAGAAAGCAAAACCTCCTGATAATAAGATTAAGATCCAAAGATCAAGTTCCCCAAAAGAAAAAATCCTGTGATTCTCTTCCAGGGCCCTGTGGCCCCACCCAACCTGCCCTTATTCAGGCTTATTCTCCTTCCCCTTCCCTGACACATCACCAAGTACTTATAGTTAAATTTACAAATGTTAGCTGCAGAATTGATATAGCTCCACTGTAGCTGTGTCCCCCTCATACCAGCACACAACAGGGAGCTCTTTGAGGGCAGACACCGGGCCCATTCAAATTGGTCTCATGGCCCTGAGCAACAGGGAGCAGCACAGACATGAGCACAGTAAAGGCTGGGTCAGAGGAAGCTGATCAGTAAATGTGCAAACACATAAGAGAATATATAATATCATTTGCAGAGAATTTTTGTGGTCACTATTCCCCCTTGGTTACGCTTAAATAGGAGCTGGCACAAAATAAGGTTGGAAAGCAGATCTGCATCTCCTGAGGGACACAAAAAAATGGGGAATGAAAATAGAAATGGTGGTACCCAGCACTTCCCACAGTGGCCCTGAGAGGAGAAACTTGTCCTGGGTGTTCTGGCTCCTGGGCAGACTACTCGTGGATAGTCCCCCCACACACACCCATTCTCCCCCTAGAAAGACGCCACCATCAGGAAAAGAGATGTCACATTCACACAACAAAGGCCTAAAAGTTGAATTAAGGGGCATGCTTTTGTTTCCCCTAGAGGGGAAGTCAAAGAATCCCAGTAAGTTACTTGAATTCACACAGTAGGGGACAGCTTGAAAAAGTTCCACTGTGTGGATGCTGCAGGTGAGGCCAGCCATGGTTTGCAATGCCTGGGTTATTCTTCCTCTTTTGTTCTTCCCTTTTGTCTTTGGGGTCCTCTGTCATGCCTGTCATGGGGCTTTTTCCTAAAAGTAAAAACCTAATTTCTCTAATTCCTGTTTTAAACTTTAAGTGCTATGCATGTGCCATTTTCCCTATTTCTCCTTTACCTAAGATACTCTGGACACACTATCCCACACAGCCTGATGACAACAGGGCAGGCTTCTCCAGCTCAGCAGGCCATGGGCAGAGCCGCCTTACCTGTAGCCAGTGCTGTTCCTGCCCACCACCAGATGTTTGGGCTGATCCTCACACTTGTAAAGGTTCAAGTCATTCTCCGGCACCAGGTCCACATCGTGGAATATAAAGCAGTCCCAATTTTCATCGTTGAGAGCTTCTAGATAGCCCACATTCAAGAGTTTGGCGCGATTAAACTTTTTATTGCCAGCCTATAGACAGGGAAATTAAAAGTTGAAAAGCTCCTGAAACAACGTTTCACACCGTGCTCCCTTCAGTTCAGATGCAGGAACTGGTATTACCTCCTGCTACACACGACTATATTTGTGCCGTGCAAATCTGACAGAAGATGCAGTAACAATAAAAGACAGTTTGTTGCTTTATGTTTCATACATACTCAAATCCCATAACTTAAAAAAACATACCTTGAAATGGGAAGTTGTCATTTAATGGATACAGATTCTCAGTTTTGCAAGATGAAAAAGTTCTAGAGACTGGATACAGAATAATGTGAATATACTTAACACTTACTGAACTCTACACTTAAAAATAGTCACGGTGGTAGCCCTAGCTGGTGTGGCTCAGTGGATTGAGTGCCAGCCTGTCAACCAAAGGGTCACCAGTTCAATTCCTAGTCAGGGCACATGCCTGGGTTGCTGGCCAGGTACCCAGTGGGGGCCACATGAGGGGCAACCACACACTTCCAGCCAAGATGGAGGCATACGTAGACACACTGCCTCCTCACACAACCAAAAGAAGGACAACAATTTAAAAACAAAAAACAACCAGTACTGATGGAAAATTGAACTGTATGGAAGTCTGACAACCAAGGAGTTAAAGAAGACACATTCATCCAAACCAGTAGGAGGAGTGGAGTGGGAAACTGGGGCGGAGAGGACTCACAACAGAGCAGTGGCTGGTAGACCCTGGGAGCACAGGGTGGCAGCTGGCAGACCTAGCAAGGCTGCGGACTGTGGAACACAGTACGGTGTGCAAGGTGATAGACGGTCCCACATTCACATGCAGATAAACCAGGCAAAAGTGGAGAGCAAGACAGACCACGCAACCCAGGGCCCCAGTGCAGGAAAATAAAACCTCAAAGCACTGAAAAATACTTGTGGGGGTTTAGGTGCCAGGAGAAACTCTCAGCCTCACAGGAGAGTTCGCTGGAGAGACCCACTGGGTCCTACAATGCACACAAACCCACCCACCCAGGAATCAGCACCAGAAGGGCCCAGTTTGCTTGAGGGAAGCAGCAGAAGTGACTGAAATCTGGCAGAGAGTAGAGCAAGCGCCACTGTTCCCTCTCAGACCCCTGCCCCACATATAGTGTTACAACCCAGTGACTGGGTTGCCCTGCCCTGGTCAACACCTAAGGCTCCACCCCTTACTATGTAATCCATGCATCAAGACAAAAGAAACGGCACAAACGAAAGAACAAAGCTCCAGAAAAAAATACAACTAAGCGATGAAGAGATAGCCAACCTATGAGATACACAGTTCAAAACACTAGTGATCAGGATGCTCACAGAATTGGTTGAATTTGGTCACAAATTAGATGAAAGAATGAAGGCTACAATAAGTGAAATAAAAGAAAATGGACAGGGAACCAATAGTGATGGGAAGGAAACTGGGACTCAAATCAATGGAGTGGACCAGAAGGAAGAAAGAAACATCCAATCAGAAAACAATGAAGAAACAAGAATTCAAAAAAATGAGGAAAAACTTAGGAACATCCAGAACATCTTTAAAGGTTCCAACATCCAAATTATAGGGGTACCAGAAGGAGAAAAGGAAGAGCAACAAGTGGAAAACTTATTTGAATAAATAATAAAGGAGAATTTCCCCAATCTGGCAAAGAAAATAGATTTCCGGGAAGTCCAGGAAGCTCAGAGAGTCCCAAAGAAGTTGGACCCAAGGAGGAACACACCAAGGCACATCATAATTCCATTAGCCAAGAATAAAAAGAAGGAGAGAGACTGCTGATCAAGATGGAGGCATAGCTGGACACGCTGTGCCTCCTCTCACAAGCAAGGTTAAGGACAACAAAAATATAGTACCGAAGAAAAAGAAAACCCAACCAGGACAGAGAGAAAATTGAATTGTGCAGGAGTCCCAACAACAATTCACCTAGACTGGTAAGAAGGGTGGGGTTGGCAGCCGGCAGAGCCCATGGCCAGCAGAGTCGGGTCACGGTGGGATAAGACGGTGGCTGGTGGTCCAAGGCGTGCAGTCACTCCAGGCACACAGGCGGTGGTGATGCCGAACGCAAGGTGGCCAACTGGGGCGCATAAGGCGGCAGACCACAGACACACATTTGCGCACAGATAAACCAGGCGAAAACGGGCAGCAAGACAGACTGTGCATCACAGGGCCCCAGCGCCGGGAAGTGAAGCCAAAAAGCACCAATTGAAAATACTTGTAGGGGCTGAGGTGCTAGAATGGAGTCCTAGCCTCACAGGAGAGTTGTTGGGGAGACCCATGGGGTCCTGGAGAGTGCGCAGGCCCACCCACCCGGGAATCAGCACAACAGGGATCCAGTTTGCTTGGGGGAAGCAGCGGAAGGGACTGAATCTGGCAGAGAGTGGAGCAAGTGCCATTGTTCCCTCTCAGACCCCGCCCCCACATCCAGCATCACAACCCAGAGACTGGACTGCCCCCACCCTGGTGAAAGCCTAAGGCTCCACCCCTCACTATGTAATAGCGGTGACCAGACAAAAACAAAAAAAACAAAACCAAGGACGGATCAAAAGGGAGAACAGACCAGGGCCTCGGAGCTAATTCATCTGAGCGACGAGGAGGTGGTCAACCTATCAGATGCAGAGCTCATAGTGCTGGTAGACAACCTATCAGAAGCACAGTTCAAAGCACTGGTGATCAGGATGCTCACAGAATTGGCTGATTTTGGTTGCAAATTAGAGGAACAAATGAAGGCTACAATAAGTGAAATGAAGAAAAATGCACAGGGAACCAATAGTGATGGGAGGAAAACTAGGACTCAAATCAATGGAGTGGACCAGAAGGAAGAAAGAAACAAACAAACAGAAAAGAAGGAAGAAACAAGAATTCAAAAAAATGAGGAGAGTCTTAAGAACCTCCAGGACATCTTTAAACATCCCAACATCCAAATTATAGGGATACCAGAAGGGGAAGAGGAAGAGCAACAAGTGGAAAACTTATTTGAACAAATAATAAAGGAGAACTTCCCCAATCTGGCAAAGGAAATAGACTTCTAGGAAGTCCAGGAAGCTCAGAGAGTCCCAAAGAAGTTGGACCCAAGGAGGAACACACCAAGGCACATCATCATTACATTAGCCAAGATTAAAATGAAGGAGAGAATTCTAGAAGCAGCAAGGGATAAGGGCACAGTCACCTACAAAGGAGATGCCTTCAGACTGTCAGCTGATTTCTCAAAAGATACCTTACAGGCAGGAAAGGGCTGGAAAGAAGTATTCCAAGTCATGAAAGGCAAGGACCTACATCCAAGACTGCTCTATCCAGCAAAGCTGTTATTTAGAATGGAAGGGCAGATAAAGTGCTTCTCAGATAAGATCAAGTTAAAGGAGTTCATC
Organism: Anoura caudifer; assembly: GCA_004027475.1. Classification (NCBI taxonomy): domain Eukaryota; kingdom Metazoa; phylum Chordata; class Mammalia; order Chiroptera; family Phyllostomidae; genus Anoura; species Anoura caudifer. The sequence continues at coordinate 24,364 of PVKU01009334.1, forward strand.
ATTACCAAGTCCTTATTATATGAAATACTAAAGGGAGTTATCTAAGAAAAAGAAGACAAAAAACATGTATGGTAAAATGACAGCAAACTCACAGTTATTAACAACCACACCTAAAACAAAAGCAAACTAAGCAAACACCTAGAACAGAAACACAGAAATGGAGATCACATGGAGGGTTATCAACAGGGGAGTGGGAGGAGGAGAGGGGGGAAAAGGTACAGATAATAAGTAGCATTGATGGTGGGTAGAAAATAGACAGGGGGAGGGCAAGAATAGTGTGGGAAATGTAGAAGCCAAAGAACTTATGAAACATGGACATGAACTAAAGGGGGGAAATGTGAGTGGGAGGGGGTTTGCAGGGTAGAGGGGAATGATGAGGGAAAAATGGGACACCTGTAATAGCATAATCAATAAAATATGTATTTTTTAAAAGAGGCAACCACACATTGATGTTTCTCTCCCTCTCTTTCTCCCTCCCTTACCCTCTCTGTAAAAATAAATACATGAAATTAAAAAAAAAGACTAGGGCTATGGTATGGAAAAGATTTTACAGTATTAATTTTTTCATGGCTGTTTGGATCAAATTCCTTCAGAATAAATTCCAGTTTGATAAATACTTCATCATAACAAAAATATAGGCAGTTCTCTCAAAAGTTACAATACTTTCTTGAAAGATTAACACAAAGCAGACATATTTTTCTATTGATAAAAATATTACACATTAGGAGTGGCTATTCTAAGAAAGACTTCAGAATGATTAACAATGTTAAGAACAAAATAATTAAAAAACAATATAGTAATAGTAAAATTTTGTTTCAAATACTAAAATAATAGGTATAGATTATATATGCACAGTAATTTTCAAGAACCCCAGTTTTTTATAAAGTATACATTGCAGAGCTGTATGCTCTGATTTGTCAAAAGTTTTCATAAAACAAATATTACTGCTTATAACCAATTATAAGGATGAAATTAATGATTTTCTTGCACTTTCAGCATTTGTAAGGCTCTGTAAGGAACTGCCCAGGGCAATTCTGAAAAGCTAGACATGGACACTTAAGTTGATGCCTTATTTTTTCTTTCAATAAACATTAATACCAAAAAAAAGGCATCTGTGATCAGCCATTCCACTTAGAGCTAAACTCTTCAAAAGCAGCTAGCACTTACATTTACTGTGTTCCTACTAAATCATGCCTCTGGAAGCCAAATAAGTAAATCAAGAAAGTGAAAACAAAGAAACAGAGAGAAAAGAAAGGGAGGAAAATAATAAATAAATAAATACATCACAGCCCCCTAAAAAGTGAAAATTGATCATCCTTTCCATGGTAAATAGTGGCGAAGTTAAAGGCAGAATGGCGGACACGGTCACAGAGCTCCATGGCTAGTAACAGACAGCAGTCTGTCAGATCCTCTGTCTAGATCCCCAGTGAGGAACCACGCTCAAAAATGCAAAACAATGTCAACAGCCCATGTGCAGTGTACAACAAATGCGGAGGGAAACATAAGGTAAACCTCAGGGGGAAATTACAGGGCAGTCACTGGCTGACCTGGAAGGGCTGACAACAAAGCAGGCTTCCTCCAGGGGTTTTAAGAGGCAGTAAAATTCCCCAGCACTAAGTCCCGTTACTCCCCACTCTGAGCCTAGAATTTCCTTTACTCATTTCGAGGATGAACAAGGTAAAAGACCTCTCCTTTGACAATAGTATGGCATTCCTCTTTACCAAGAAAGACAAATTGCCAAGTCCATCAGAGAGAGGAGAATCTGAGGCAGAGCCCGGGTCTGCCCCACACTCACCTGGTGGATGACATAGATGCCATATTCCAGCTGCTGCCTCTGCAGAAAGGGGTGAAGGTGTTTTAGCAGGTACATCAGGTGTCTCTCTCTGTTCCGGTGTGGAATGAGGATAGCAACCCGCTGTGAAGCTTTGCATTCCTCAGGGTGATACCGGCCTCGGTGCACTTTGGGATTTTCTGCCTCCACGTCTTCCAGAGTAAGATCTGGTTTGAAAGTGAGCTTGTCCTGACCTCCTATAATTAAAACAGGACAGAGGAAACAAGAGTAGCTATCTCATGAAGTGGTAAGAGGCTCACATGAGCTAGTACACGTAAAGCACTTAGAACATTGCCTGGGACCCGCTATATGTGTTAGCTTTTATTATTACTACTTTAAAGCCTTGGTGAGTCATAAACTACAACCACAGAACCATGTGACCCAGGTTATTGGCTACAAAACCAAGAAAATGACATATAAAAGCATTCCCTTGTTGGCCAACATTCCCTGGGTAGCCAACTCTGGCTCTGTGATTCATCCATAAATTAGAAATACATTCTGTTCCACTTTCAGCTTTCAACTTGGAGGAGGCTAAGGTGCAACTTTCTTCGGTCATCCCAAACCTGGGGTCATCGCACACCAGGCACCTCCAACCATGCCGCCAAAGTTCCACCCCAATGAGGTCAAAGTCATACGCCTAAGGAGCACCAGTGGGGGAGTCGATGCCATGTCTGCCCTGATCCCCAAGATCAGCCCCTGAGCCTGTCTTCAAAAGAGGTTAGTGATGACATCACCAAAGCAACCAGTGATTGCAAGGGTCTGATGAGGACAGTGAAACTTGACCATTCGGAAGAGACAGACCCAGACTGAGGTACCACCTAATGCCTCCGTCCTGATCATCAAAGCCCTCAAAGAACCACCACAAAACAGAAAAAAGCAAGAAAATATTTAAGCACAATGGAAATATCACTTTTGATGAGACTGTCAACAATGCCTGACATTTACAGCACTGATCTTCAGGTAGAGAACTCTCGGGAACCATTAAAGAGATCCTGGGCACTGCCCCCGTCTGAGAGCTGCAATGCTGATGCCCGCCAACCTCATGACATCGTAGCTGACATCAACAGTGGTGCAGAGGAATAGCTGGCTGCTTAACAACTACAAAGGAAAATATTTCAATTAAAGATCATTTGACAACCAAAAAAAAAAGAAAAGAAAAAAAAGAAATGCATTCTCTTGCGATGACGCTGGTGAAAAGCAGAGGTCAGGACTAGACTAACTTTAAATGTGCTCTATCCACTGTTTTTGTCTTAAAATTTCAAAGGAGGGTGAAGCCTCTTTAAAAAAAAAAATCAAGAGCATAGCTATCCACTCGAAACTAGCCTCACTCCCTACCCCAGCAGTAGCAGGAACAGGCACGTGCAACACGGCCAGAAGTGTCCACTGTGCCATGGTAGCAGCAGATATTTGCTCTGCGAGTCTGGATGCACCCTGGCAAAACCCAAAAGCCATCCATAGTAACCAAACTCATATAAGGCTTTAAAGACCAGGCTGAAGCCACTGACCTTTCTCTTGGATCTGAATTAATAGGGAATACTGACTAATAAGAAAGTCGGCAGAGCTCAGTTAGGGAACTGAGCCACACTTTGTGAAAAATCCACAGATGATGGTCAAGCTGTAAAATCTCAAGTTGTTTGCAAGTGATGCTATCCTCTTCTGAGCAAAGCAATTGTGAGCAAAGCAACTGCAGGCCCTTCCTATGTATGTCATGGTACCTTGCTTCAGGTGACCATCACCTACCATGGCTGTAGCTGCTGAGGCCAGGCTCTACTGTCCATGAAATAAAGGACTCTGCCAAAATGCACCAAGGGGAAATAACTTTACAGCCACCTAGAGAAAGTAACTGGCTTACAAGAAAGAGCCTTTCCTGAGGGTTCTGCATGTGAGACATAGAGATGGTAAGGCAGCAATGCCCTAAAAACAAATGCCAAGAAAAGGAATAATGCAAAAGGCAATCTACTAGAGCTGCTGCCAAGCCACAGAACTGCTGGCAGAAGATGGTGGTATGGCTGTTGAGGTGGTTTCCTGAGCAGCTTGTTCATAAGCACCATCATCCAAGTTAACTGTCTACGTCTCTGTTCTGGGCCCGTGAAACAGCCCCAGGCAAACAGCCTTATAGAAACCAGTCCCCTTGCTCACTTTCTCACAGTCATGACTTTTTGTCCCAGGACCTGTTTCCACATACTCTGTCTCCCTACTGTTGGGAACTGCCCTGCCTGCTTTCAGAAGCTGTAACCCCCCCATGGCTAAGGCTTGAGTGAGAGACCTTAAGACCCTAAGCCACTGAGAAGACAAAGCTTATCTCCCTGGCAGGGGTGCCGCCTCTGCCCCCTTTACTTCACCCTGCTTGGCCTCAAGCGGTCAGCCAATGATGGGTAAGACTTCTCAAAGGAAGGATGACCTAAGACGGTATGGTTACGAGGTGGTCCTCAGGGAAGGACTTGGGGGGGCTAGAGAAAGAGGGGGTGATGGACCCTTGCCCTTCATCTTTGACATAGCCTGAGTCCTCATTCTGTCTGCAAGAAGTCTCCTAATCTGTTGGCTGCCTTACTTCCCCTGCCTGACTTAAGCCTGAAACAATGCCAGAGGTGGATGCAGCCCTGTGCTGGAAAGGGCGGGTTCCCTGGGGCAATCAGGCCTAAGAAAGAATGCATAAAATCCTGTGAAACCTGCTTTCCTAATATCCTCAATTTAAATGATAAGGGTCCAAGAATGAAGTGACCTTGTTCCCCAAAGTTTTTTTGTAATATTTTATTGATTATGCTATTATAGTTGTCCCATTTCCCCCTTTTACTCCCCTCCACTCTGCACACCCTCTCCCACCCACATTCCCCCCTTTAGTTAATGTCAATGTGTCATACTTGTAAGTACATTAGCTTCTACATTTCTGATACTATTCTTACCCTTCCCCTGTATATTTTCTACCTCTCATCTATGCCACCTATTCTCTGTACCTTTCCCCCCTCCCCTCCTCCCACTGCCCTGTTGATAAACCTCCATGTGATCTCCATTTCTGTGGTTCTGCTCCTGTTCTAGTGTTTGCTTACTTTGCTTTTGTTTTAGGTGTGGGTGTTAGTAACTGTGAGTTTGCTGTCTTTTTACTGTCATATTTTTTATCTTCTTTTTCTTAGATAAGTCCCTTTAACATTTCATATAAGGGCTTGGTGATGATGAACTCCTTGAACTTGACCTTATCTGAGAAGCACTTTATCTGCCCTTCCATTCTAAATGACAGCTTTGCTAGACAGAGCAATCTTGGATGTTGGTCCTTGACTTTCACGACTTCAAATACTTCTTTCCAGCCCCTTCTTGCCTGGAAGGTATCTTTTGAGAAATCAGCTGACAGTCTGATGGGAT
>PVKU01009334.1:29651-63127 GCA_004027475.1 Anoura caudifer
TTTAATCTTGGCTAATGTAATGATGATGTGCCTTGGTGTGTTCCTCCTTGGGTCCAACTTCTTTGGGACTCTCTGAGCTTCCTGGACTTCCTGGAAGTCTATTTCCTTTGCCAGATTGGGGAAGTTCTCCTTTATTATTTGTTCAAATAAGTTTTCCACTTGTTGCTCTTCCTCTTCCCCTTCTGGTACCCCTATAATTTGGATGTTGGGATATTTAAAGATGTCCTGGAGGTTCCTAAGCCTCTCTTCATTTTTTTTGAATTCTTGTTTCTTCATTCTTTTCTGTTTGGTTGTTTCTTTCTTCCTTCTGGTCCACTCCATTGATTTGAGTCCCAGTTTCCTTCCCATCACTATTGGTTCCCTTTGCATGTTCCTTCATTTCGTTTAGTGTAGCCTTCATTTTTTTCATCGAATTTGCGACCAAAATCAACCAATTCTGTGAGCATCCTGATCACCAGGGCTTTGAACTGTGCATCTGATAGGTTGGCTATCTCTTCATCACTTAGATATATTTGCTCTGGGGCTTTGATCTGTTCTTCCATTTGGGCTTTTTTTTTTGGGGGGGGCGGTCTGGTCTCGCCTGTCACATAGTGAGGGGCGGAGCATTAGGTGTTCATCAGGACGGGGCAGCCCAGTAGCTGGGTTGTGATGCTGTATGTGGGGGAGGGGTCAGGGAGGGAACAGTGGCGCTTGCTCCACTCTCTGCCAGATTTCAGTCCCTTCCGCCACTTCCCACAAGCAAATTGGGCCCTTCTGGTGCTGATTCCTGTCTGGGTGGGCTCGTGTATGTTCTAGGATCCATTGGTCTCTGCAACAAACTCTCCTGTGAGCCTGGGAGTCTCTCCCAGCACCTCAACCTCCACAGGTGTTTTCAATCATTGTTGGAGGCTTTATTTCCCCGTGGTAGGGCCCTGGGTTGCGCAGTCTGTCTCGTTCCCCAGTTTTGCCTGGTTTATCTGCAGGCGAATGCCAGCCGCCTTGCGCACCTCACTGGGTCTGCCCGCTGCTACCCTGTACCTGGGTCTGCCAGCCACCGCTTCTTCCTGCCACAATCCCTCTCCATGGCTGCTGACTCCGCCCCTCTTACAGGTCTGGGTGAATGTGTCTATTTTTACCCCTTGGTAGTCAGACTTCCGTGCAGTTCAATTTTCTGTCTGTACTATTTTTTTGTTTCTAAATTGTTGTCCTTCTTTTTGGTTGTGGGAGGAGGCACAGTGTGTCTACCTACACCTCCATTTGCCAGAAGTCTGTTCCCCAAAGTTTTATGGCCCTTTAACTATCTCACCCTGACTCAATAAATCCTCAGAGTTCTTTGAATGTTATCTATTATTTAATCATTTCTACCTGACAATGATTGATGAGCTTTACGGATACACCCTGTATTCCTATGCAAATTAAATCCAATAAAAGCCCATTGAGGAACAGGTTCCTGTCCCTTCTCCTTTGAGAATTCAGCTACTTTTCCTCCCCCAGCAGATCATGTCTTGGTAGACTTATTCTCATCTGTGGCTGATGTGGTGGGGGGGCCTGTGGGCAGAGCCCCCCAACACCCTACCACCCTCATGATATCCTCTCAAGTGTTGTTCCTTCTGGTCCCTCTTCATCCATCACTAATTATGTCCCCCTCTTAATCCCAGTGCTTGCTCAATTTGTGTCACTGCCCATCTATTTTTATAAATGCAGTTATTACTGCAATAAGCTGTAAGGATTTTGAACAAGGAAGATAACACCATCAGACCTGCATTTCAATAACTCATTTTCCTATCTCAACCTGTGTAATTTGTGAGCAGAATAATTCCCTCACACAATCAGGAATAGCGTGTTGTCTTCCCCATGACCAGGTAAAGAGGAGCAGCATGCTAATATGAACACAATACAGGACTGCAATTCAGTTAGGAAAGTAGGTCTGCAGCTTTCCATTAAGAGCAAAAAGCCTCCAAAGATCCCAGGCTGCCCCACAAAGAGTTATTTAGTGTGCAGAGAGCCACCTCTGTAGGACAAATGAGGGGCACTGGACTTTGCAAACTGGAAAGGCTCACCCTGCCTTCATCCTGCCTGCACGCTGTGCCTTGGGGAAGAAATGCAAACCTATGAACGACACACTGTGGGCAGCACAACAGAAACAGGCAGACACACACTGTGGGCAGCACAACAGAAACAGGCAGACACACAAGGAGCGTGAGATTAACTCTGGGACAGTCCCTGAAACCTTTCAGGGAGAAGTTATCTAAACTAGATTATTGATGAATAAACAGGAGTCTGCCAGGCAGACATGAACTGAGGAAAGGCATTCTGGAAAAAGGGAATAATGTCCAGGCTCAGAGGAATGTCTGGCAAACTATTAGCGCTTTAATGTTCTGAAGGATCAGAGGTTTGATATATAATATCACAGTGGAGTTTTTCCAATTAACATGTTCACTAAAACCAATTTACTGTTCACTGAACTTGAAAGGCAAGGCATCAAAGGGGAATCGTAACATACAAGATATTTAAGAAATAAACACTAAATGCAGCACTGAAGGACAGGCATAGTTGTGTCCCTCAACTGCATGCTCTTGGCCAAGGGGATGCTAACAGATGGGACACAAGTGGAGGCTTAAATGTGCTTGTGTTTTTCCACTTGTGGTTTACAGGTGCCAGGACAGGAACAAGCCCAGGTTAGCCCATTGGTCCCCGGAGAAGGAAGACATGTGGAGGAGGGCCACCAGCCTAGGCCAACTGACCCTGAGCTCATCCCACAGACTTGTGAGCTAAACAGTGCCCACTGGTGTATGCTGCTAAGACTTTTGTGGCTGGATAATAAAACTGGCTATGTTCATATAATGGAACACTCTGCATCAGCAGCATGGATACAGCTTACAAACATAATGCTGGACAACGGAAGTGAGACACAAAAGAGTATACAGTGTATGTTTCCAAGTACGCAAAGTTGAAAAATGGAAAATCCATGGATGGTGTTACAAACATGAAGTAAAGGTAGTAACTGCAAGAAGTATGGGAACTTCCAGAGTTCCGGGAATATTCTATTTCTTAATTTACATACTGGCTGCACCGGTAGGTTCATTTTGTGAAACTTAACCAAGTTGTACACTTCTGGTTTTTGTACTTTCCTGTACGTGTACCCAATAAAGTTTATGTAGCATTTGTAAAAAAAAAGGGGGGAAAAATACTTACTGAGGTATGGAGAGACCGAAGGGCAGTCGTCAAGGTCTGCTTTTTTCACAGATGCTTCATTCATCAGAGTTTCTTTCTTCCCCAAAACCATGGCCTTTTTGAAATTAGCAATGAAATCCTTTGCTTTAGGAATCTCTTGAATAGCACCCACGAAATAGTTACTGGTGGCCCACCCGACCACTGTCAGGCATAAAGTAAAAAGCAGCAGCAATCGGAATTTGTAGGAAAGGTAGAAAGTCATGTGGAAGCCCATGTCTTTTATCACGTGAGCAAGATGTATCAGTCTGCCTCACCGTGGGCAGGAAGCTCCAAGTGCAACTTTTCCGATCTGACTGCAAAACTGATGACAACTAAAGATGCAATGCCTGCTTTTGCTCAGTAGTTCTGCTCCAACAGTCTCTAGAAGGCAATCACAAAGACAGGTTTCAAAAGGATAGCCTATCCTGAAATAATTCACTTCAGCACAAACAGAAAACCCGTCCCCAAGAGATGGTGACTAACAGTAATGGGTGCTCTCCAAGCAGGATTCAGAGATGAGAAACTCAAGAGATTTTAGAGGTAGAAGGTTCCAACTTCATACACATCAAAGGAGTTCTCCCTGGGTCATCACCCAGGCTGGCTGTCCCTTGACAAAAAAGCCATGTCCAGATGTCGCACAGCGGGAGAAAGCAGAGGCCGGAAATATCTCCTCAGTTCTGAGCTGGGCATGGCCTAAAACACAGCCTTACAGTCCTCCTTCTGGCACAGCTTTAAGAGAAGGTTAACAAGCGAAATCTCATTACAGAAAATGAGACAAAAGCTCTTCTCTGTGGTAGCTAGAAAAATGTGTTGCTCAACAGGAGATGAAAAAGCAAGGCTTTTCACTATGAGGCGCTGGCACCGGGCACATCCCAATGGGTGGGGGAGGCAGGGGAAGAAACATAAGAAAGTGCTGACACAGGAGGCCACTCACCTGTGAAAACAAGAGGCAAAACTGTTGAAGGTCAGGGGTTCTGACTCAGACAGAAACTACAGCTCTACCACATACTGGCCATTAAACCTGGTCTTGTCCATAAGATGGAGATAAATATAGTTCTACCCAGAGATGTTATTGTGGGACTGGCTGATCTAATGCACAGGTGGCAAACACAAGGCCCAAGGGCCTAATCCAGCCTGGCACCTTGTTTCTACCCAGCGGCAGCACCAAACTCTTGCTTAACTATTAAGGAGTAGTTACATTTATACAGATCTAACATTACATTCAGCCCTTTGAAGGCAACTACGAGGCTGATGTGGCCCCCAGTGAAAATGAGTTTGACACCCCTGAATTCCTGATATATTCATCCATCAAGTTTTAGCCCACCTCCTGATGCACAGGAAGCACCCATGGTGACCATCACTTTTGATGTTGTCACATGTTTTGACTTTAAGTAACTCTGTATTAGTGAGGGCCAATAGATGGATAGACACACTGTAAGTGGAGCTGCCAGGACCATGACTCAATTATACTGTAGTTCTCATCGTCACTTGATAAACTGCCACGCTGGTTTCACATGTCAGTATGACTCCATCTCTGAGGCAGCTTTCAGTTACTGACTGAGATGCTCTTAGTTACGGACGAAAATCCAGCTTCTAAGGCCACACAGGCGAAGGCCCACTCAGACCATGGTGAGCGCACTACGGTGAGGAAGGTGACCTGCGAGCAACAAAGGCCGCACGTCCTCTCTGCATTGCCTAAACCACATCTCTGCTCTAATTCTGAACATGTTATCAGAAGAATGCAGAAAGGCTGAAGCCAGAGCACTGAGAACCTCTACAGCCAAACATACCCTCGGTGAAATGAACAGAGACGAAAATATTTTCTACGCTAAGTGACAACATGGAAATGCTCATGACGAAAACTTAAGTTAACAAAAAAAAGAGAAAATAAACTCTATACACATGCATGATTACCACTAAAATTACAGAAATAAGAAAATGCTAGGAAAAAAATAGCCAAAAGTTAGCAATAATTGTTATCAGGAATATGGGATTGGCCAGTGGTGTATTTTTCTCTTTCCTTTTCAGAATTTTGTGTGATAGACTTTATTCTTTTATAATAAAAAGTTTTTTTAAAAAAAATGATATGTGGGGATATGGTAATTTACTATGAAAAACAAAAACAAAATCTTAGCAACTCTCAAGATGGCCTCATACTTACTGAAGGGTAGTATTTCAAAAATTTAGGTCTAGGTTGTTTGAGGGAAACCTAGAAAGCATTTCTCTTTAGACGCAGTGTAACAAAAGGAGGTTAACTTATTGTCAAGCCACAAGAGATGTGATCCACGAAGCAATTAAGCAAGATGGCTTGTTTTTAGTCTTGAAGGTACCCTAAGAAATAACAGCTAAGAGCAATCTATTTGAGAATTTACTCTTGTGCCATGCACTGGGGTTAAATCACTTGTATTGCCTTATTTAATTCTCATCTCAACCTCATGGGGTAAGAATGAACAGTCTCCTCATTTTATAGAGGAGAAAATGAAGGTTTAGAGAGATTAAAAACTTTGCCCAAGACCATGCAAGCAGCAGTGGTGAAGCTGGGGTCTGCGTGCACAGTCAGCTCCAACGCCTGGGCCTCTGCCTCTGCCACGCCCTTCACAGGGACATTTCAATCTTTCTCTGGGGCCTGGGTGTGCCCAGTACAAACCCTTGAAATATACAGTTTTGTTGTTGTTGTTGTTTTGGTTTGGTTTTGATCAGATCCCCACATCCCCCAGTCCCTTTCCTTGGGCCTGATTGTTCAGATGGCTTCCTGCAGTTCTCCTGTCTTCCCTCCAGGCAAGTCTGCAGTTTCCTGGGACCAATCAGACAACCTCTATGGACTTAATTGCAAGAAGCTGAAATGCTAGGGTTGGCAATAATCTTTTATTCAAATCTCAATCCTAGAAAATGTAGACTGGGAACAGTGCAGGGACAGTCACCTGACAGGGAGACTCGCCTGCCTGAAGGGACTTCTGACCCCACAGTGGAAAACACACACGTCTGTCTGTCCCGCAGCGTTTTACAGAGGGCGGGAGTGCGACTCAGAGAGGTTTAAAAACCCACCCAAGTAATGAGCTTGGAATAATCATAGACCCTGATGGTTGAATGCAGCACAAGGAATTTATCCAAAGATAAAAAATTTGTTATAAAAGTAGGGAGCCATTCTTAATGAGTACTTAATAATTAGTCTTCATTGCTAACCCCGCTTATTGAGACTATGTGGGATCCAGTTAAAAATAATCACTTCTTACTTTTTCCAGTCTTAGTGCTCTCCTCAAAACGGACTCTACGGGGAGCCAGCATGAAGGAAGCTCAAGTGTGAGGTGTCCTTGGTCCTGTGAGTGAACATCCAAGGTGTGAACAATCTGTAACACGATTGTCTTTGAAAAGAGATCTCCTGCCCAGCCTGCTTTTCAGCTAAGTCACTGAACACAATCCCTTTAGGCAGGTTTTCCCAGCTAGAAAACAGTTTTTAAAAAACCTTAAACCAGTTACTGTAACAATTTAATGAGACTGTATACACAAACATACCTGGTACATTCCGAGGAACATACTTACTGGAAGGAATATTCCGAAGAAATATGTATTGACCATGATTACCAGTGTGATTCGTGCTCAAAGTTCACCGGAATACTAATTGAGACAGTGTTACCTCTGTAGTTACACACTAAAATACAGATGATTTTTATTTTGTTTCTCTGTGATTTCCTATTTTTCTTTCAATGAGTATGTATTATTTTTATAATTAAAAAATAAGAATTTTTAAACAAAAGTTCTTTTCAGGGCAGGTAACTCCTAGTTGGGGTTTGGGGAAAATGTTATCAGAATAGATTTATTTATAATAACATTTAAAAAACTGAGAGGCCCTGAACTCTCTCTGGAGAGAGTTTCCTTTTTCAGTGAAGGCTGTCTTGAAATAAACGGAATTGTGGCCACAGAGAACAAACTCAGGTAACATGAAAGAAGTTATTTTAGGGCAAGACTCACCACCCTTTTCCTTTACAGAAGTTTGCCCTAGAGTTAGTTCAAAATGATGTTTTCATAGTTTTGTTTTTCCTCTTCTCAACTCAACCAATCTTTCCTGACCACTTGCTATTTTCAGGCGCAGTGCGGGGCACACAAAGGGAACTGAGGTGTATACTCCTTACCCTCCGAGTTTATTTCAGTCCTGTCTCAGATGTTAATGCCTGTGATTTGTTTTCAAATAGGCTAGCCCAACTCGAAAGTGGGGAAATAAATGAAATAAGATTGGCAAAATATTCAGAAGCATTGAAGCTAGGTTTTAGGTACCTGAGGGTTCATTTTCTTTTTCTCTCTACTTTTGTATATGCTTGACATTTTTTATAATAATAAAAGAAATAAATCTGGTAAAGAAGACAAACTACAACAAAAGGTAAATTATCAGCATGAGTGCTAAGTATCATTCGTGGAGAATCTCTACACACACAAATTTTGCACCACCATGGGGGCGGGTGTTGGGGGCAGCGGGCAGGACACGAGGTGTCGCCCTATAAATGTTTACTAAGTACTCATCCTCTAGGAAGAAAGGATATTGTCTCTGTTTGGCTGCCACAGGTGCTAAAATAGCATTCTGACGTTCCTAAATCCACCTGGTAATCCTGAAGACATAAGGCATCTGAGTGGGCATGACGTGGCTCCAGGTCTTACTCCCTTGGGTTTCTCTGGGGTGGCACTAGTGGAAAAGCTGATAATTTGCCACTCCTTTCACTCCAGAAGAGTCCTGAGAGCTATTTTGCACAAGTTATCCTACCATCCTTAGGCCTCTGGTATTCATTCTCCCAATTATAGCTCTGTTACCTGGTTTCTGAGTAACCACTGCCCAGACCCTAAAGAAGCAAGGGTTCCCTGGGGGAGGGTGGGGGGGGGGAGGAAGGGTGGGATAGAAATTGCGGCCATTTATATGTACAAGTCACAATTTAAACTCAAAGACTGAGCTCCTAATAGGCAAAACTTGAAGCATTTGAGCAAGAAAATGATGGTGTAGACGAAAATCTGTAAAAAATCATATTCCTAACAGACAGGTCATGGTGGGCGGTCACACCTCAGGCCTGTAACTTCTTCAGTGAAAGGTTATTAAGTAAGTCCTGTCCATTGTTCTTGTGCATCTAGGTTAACACACCTGTGAAATGTCAGAAGTGATAGCCACAAAGGCCTAACCACCCTCGAGAGAGCCCACAATCTTAACCTATCATCCCATCCCCACCTTGCTTTCTCTCACCTTCTGTAATCTGTTTCCTCCTTAATTTCAAATGTGTAAAAGAAACTGCAAAACTGTTATTCTCCAAAACATTTGAGATCTTGCTTCCTAGCACTTGTCAGTTTGGCTCAAATAAATTCTTATGAAAATTCTCTACAGGTTTGGATGTTTCTTATGTCGACAATGGCATTGTAAATATCTGTGAGTCCACAATAATAGAAATGATCAAATAAACATACTAATTCCTAGAGTTAACTTCCACTTAATAAGGAAGCAGGAGATGAGAAAAATCACCATTAGGCAGACACCACCATATTCACTGGTGCACACAAGATCCCCCAGCAGGCACTGAAATCAGTGGGTAAAAATTTGAGGATAAACAGTTTGCATAGTCTCAAAGTTTCTCCCTTGGGATAATTATTGACTACAAAGGAAAAGACAGTTACCTTTACAGGGGAGAAACCTAGCAGATATCGCCTTAACCAAGTGATCAGAGTTAGTATCACCAGTGATAAGATCTATTAAATTTCATGAATCAGTGATAATACTCTAATTGGTACTCTTATGCAAAACTTTATTCTACAATAACTAACTGGCACTCTTTAAGAGGGTCAAAATAATGACAGACAAAAAACTGAGAAACTATCTCGGACTGGAGGAGACTAAGGAGAAATAAGTAAATGCAATTAGTAGGATCCTGGATAGACTATGGAAATAGAAAAAAAAAAAATCATTAGCTTCCTAGAGGGAAGGCTGGCAGCCAGAGTAGGTGTGATGACCATGTCAGCCTCTGTGCTCTGCTGCTACGAGGAGCGAGGAGAGTGGAGCAGGGTGGCGGGGGGGCAACCACCACAGAGGCCACCTAGGCAATTGAGGACAAGAGGATCAAGCTCATGATCCACCATTCCACGGCCCTTCCTTCCATTTCTTGGTGACTATCCTTTGCTGCTGATGCCATGATTGGTGTATGGATTGCTTTCTGTCTTTCAACAGTTACTGAAGTACGTCTGCAATTTTGTTGAGGAAAGCTGGATACAGTAAACAGAATCTTGGAAGCTACATGACTGCTGTCTTTTCTCAGATTAGTCTTAAAGAACATACCCCTAATTCATTCTGGATTGGTAGATCTGAATTACAAAACATTTCCTTTTTTATTTATTTTTAGGGAGAGAGGAAGGAAAACATCAATGTACAGTTGTCCCTTACATGCCCCCAGCTGGGGACCTGGCCCACAACCCAGGCATGTGCCCTGACCCAGAATTGAACCAGTGACCTATCAGCTTGCAATGCCCAACCCACTGAGCCACACCAGTCAGGGCTGAAGTAAAAATATTTTCCAGATAAGTAATGGAACATCATCTATGATCATCTCCAGAAAAGAAGCCATCAAAAGGAAACTATCAAAAAGGAAAAAAAACTTGTGTATGAAATATTTTGACCAATGGTCTGATTAGATCAAGTGGAATTTGTGGAGCACCTGTTTCCTGAATGTGTCGTTACCACTATGGACACATTAACTTGTACCTGGAGCCCACGTTGCCTGAGGACTTCATTACTGTTTCACCAGAGCAAGGCTTAGATTGGATAGCAGCAAAGAGTCTTTCCTACCTGCATGCCAGGTCTCCGTGTGCAGCAGAGCTTGTATGTAAAGGAGAATAGCAAGTGATCTCTGAAGAAATGCTTTAGAAGAAGCTGATGGAATGAATGGTGCACACTGACCCTCTGTGGAAGGAACTTTAAGAAAGAAGAGGGTAGGATCAGTACCTGTTTAAAAACAAACCCACAGATGGCCCTTGCAATTCATTTTCAGATTATATCCAAAGATTATGCAGGATATAGAGACTACAGATTCTAACTGGCGATGTGGACCATACAACTTGCGGAGGATTCAGTGCCACTCCGAAAACAGTAAAGGCAGCTGTTTGCACCATCAGATGAAAAAATTATCAGTGGCCTACGAGATAATTCTATGAAGATGTAGGATAAAACCAGCTTGGGATGTATGAAAGGGTTAACAAAATCCCCTTGGTCTCCAGGATGATGAACCCGTCTTTGTGAGTAGGGCTTCAGACTCCACAGTGGGAGTCTGGGAGATTAACACGGTGAAGCTCCGCACATGCTGATCCACCAGACCAGGCGGTACTGCACTTCTGCTTCTGCAAGGGACTGATGGCGACCTGGTCCAAGGCCCTCTCTATCACTGTGTGGGACATGGCTTCTGCCAAACTGTTATCACTTTACTCCGTGTCCTGGGCAGGTACTGGGCTGCCGTCAGTGTAACAGACTTCGATGATAGAATATCATGTCTGCCGCTAGTGATAGAACCATCAAAGTCTGCAGCATGAGTACCTTCAAATTCCGAACAGGCACAAGTGAGGCCTTGCCTCTCTCCAGCTGGTTGTTAGTGGATCATCAGATAATACCACCACGCTATGGGATATTGGATGGTGCCTGTTCAAAGGTTCTAGAGGAACATGAAGAACCGGTCCAATGCATCTGCTTTAGTAAGGAGAGGATTGTCAGCGAGGCCTATGATGGGCATATTAGTTTGGGACTTAAAAAGTTGCTCTTGACCCTCAAGCCTCAGCATTGTTTGTGCACCTTGGTGGAACATTCCAGACATGTGTTCTGGCTACAGCTTGATACACTGCAAATTATTAGCAGCTCTCATGATAACACTATTTTGATTTGGGATTTCTTAAATGTGTCTCCCAGTGCCCAGAGTGAGACCTGTTCTCCTCCAGAACATACACTTACATCTCCAGGAACAGTCTGCACTTCACCCCTTTCAGAGCTTCCTAGTTTTGAACTACTGGCTACATGGCCACCAGCATCTAAGGGAGTTCTTCACAGCAAAGCTACGAGCTGGAATTGGTTCTAGACACTGGGAAGATGCAACTACCTAACTCTTCAAGTACCGTATTTCTCACCTCCGATTTCATCCTCCACTTTGAGAATACCTTAGCTTCACTGACTTCAAGCAGGACAGAAGCCCATTTCCTTCCTCCATTAGTGAAAAGCATCGAATGCTTCAAATGTACATTGTTCATATAAACGTATGTTCACCAGAAGTAAATCAACAATCAAAAGAAGACCGGGCCTCTAATTTATATTGTTTTGCATTTTGGTCTGCCATTAACAAAGAGCATTCTTCTTCAGTGAAGCACTGGGTGCCAGCCCCTACCCAGAATGTCCAGGTCTTTCCTTTTCAGAAGTTAACATCCCCTCTTGATGGTCCACATCATTCTGAATTCTGACTTGAATTAGAAATATGTTGGGCAATGGGAAAATTTCTGTGGGTTGTTTTAGTAATTTTTTTTTGCATTACATTTCCTTTCTGTACCATTTTTTTTTTTCATTTAACAACTATAAACCCCATTATATTATCTCCAAACAGGTAATACAGCTCTTTTCTTAACTGTTCTCTATACCTCAACCACCTCCTGATATTTGGTAGAGTAACATCTTAGCACACATTTGCCTCCTAACTTAAATACTGTATCTGCATGTAGATATAATGTACATAATAGTTTAACCTCAAGATGAAGTCAAACCGTCCCCTTCCCCCATGCCCGAGACACTAGTGTAGCGTGTGTTCCCACTGAGTACTGGGCTGGGCTCAAGAACCTGATACCAGGGTTGATATGGAGTATCTAAAACCCTTCCTGCTGTACTCATATGGTGTTTTGTCATCGTCATTGTGTTTGTGTGGTGTGTTTTTTACGGGAATCTTGTTTTAAAATGTAATTTTGAAACTTTAACACAGAACGTTTTTTACATATTTTTTAAAGATTTCATTTCTTTATTTTTAGGCAATGAGGAAGGGAGGGGGAGAGAGAGAGAGAGAAACTTCGATGCAGGACAGAAACATCTGTCACTTGTCTCTCACACCCAACCAGGGACCTGGCCCCGGTCCAGGCATGCGCCCTAACCAGAAATCAAACTGGTAACCTTTCACTTTGTGGGATGACACTTGACCAACTAAGCTATACCAGTGAGGGCCAGAATGTTTTATTTGTTGTACAGTATATACAACAGCGAGGTACCTTTTGCTGTCCTTTTCCTCATAAGTATTCCTGAGTACTTACTAGTGGTCACTTCCCATAGTATTCATTTGACTTCACTGTCAAAAATCATTATTCTGTGGGTTAGTAACCCTGCTGAAGGAAGAACAAGAAGGCCCTATTGACTGAGTTTCCTGGCTCTAGACTTCATGCATCCTAGCCTTGTTAGGATGTTATCAGGCCTGCTTGTATGTTGGAGCCCATATACCAGATCTGGCTTGTTCAGAGGCCCATCTTGAGTGATGGGTATGCCTCCATGGAACAAAGACTCAAGCTCATGAATCCCATCCCTGTCATCTCTGGTGTCACCTGCTGATGTGGCCCTGGAAGGTCCTCAGAGTTCCAGAGTGCTCAGCAGATAGAATGTGTGAATGATCCATCATGCTGACCATGTGCGGAAAGGACTTTGGCATTTGGTTGGCACTTCTTTTCCCTTGTTCAATATTAGGTTTGGATTTGCCCCTCGTCATTGTCTTCAAAGATCAAGGAATGTCAATAACATTTTAAAGGACCAATAAGAACTTCCTGTTAATGAAACCTCTTCCCATGGAAGCACACTCTGCTACCAAAAGAGAGACCCTAGTCTCTCTTTTGTCCTTTAACACTGGGAACAGTGTGGGTATGTGATTCGTTCATTGGTTAGCTTTGCTTTTTCCCTTTAAAAAAAAAAAATACATTCCCACATGTTACTAAATAATTTCTGTTTTGAAGAAGTTGAGTCTAAACATATAAAAAAATAGTCCCGGCCAGATAGCTCAGTTGGTTAGAGTGTTTGTCGCAATATGCCAAGGTTGCAGGTTTGATCCCCAGCAAGGGCACATACAGAAATCGACCAATGACAATAAATTGATCTCGCTCAAAAAAAAAAAAATTTCAATAAATTAAAAATAAATAACTAAAAAGAAAAGGGTAACAAAATAAGCCTCCACTCATCAGGCTGATGTTGTAAGCCTGACAGTAGTGGTGAAAGTGATTTAACTTTTGCCACTCTTCATCTTACACTGTTACCAGCAAACTGGTTAGGAGGGTCGCAGGGAGGGGAGAAAATACAAGGGAGAAAGAAATTCTTCTGATTTCAGGGACCTTCCATTGTCGTTTAATATAAAGTTCTTGTTCCTTGGGAAATCAAGGCATTTGAATACGTACACCACCTTAGAATAGTGCCTGCTAAAGTATAGCAGGGGACTTTGGCACCCAAGGAATTCTGACTTTCTGGGATTATGGTACTAATGTGCAACTATAAATCAGTGCTTTATGCATGTTTTAAAGCACGGGGATAGTCTAATTCTAACTTATTAATTAGTAACGTTTGCCAATTATCTATTTGAAATAAATTTGTGTCTGAACAACTATCAAAACCATTACATTGTACAGATATTACTCATGACAGCCTTGCACTACAGAATGTGCTTAATAAAAAACAAAAGTTGACCTTTGTCTAAAAAATTGCTCAGTGATGTCAATAAATCAAGTATGAGTATGATGCAGTACATCTAATCTGGCTTCATGCAATTGTACTTTAGCTATTAATTCAAAGCCAGGACTCTTAATAAAGTGTTGTAATACTCTGAAAAAATATATATCATTAGCAAAAAAACTGATGAATTTCAAATAAAGTCTGTAGTTAATTGTACTGATAACTGAACCATGGTTATATGAGGGGTTACATTAAGGGAAGTTGAGTGAATTCTCTGTATATTTTTGCAACTTGTCTCTAAGTCTAAATGAATTAAAACTTAAAAGTTAAAAAAAAAGTTGGAGACTGAGTATAATCCAACATATGACAGTAAAATTAATTTAATTCTCTAAGAGAATCGCTGATTTTTGTTTTCCTACGACCTGACACATAGCCAGTGCTGAATTTGGTAAATAATAAATTGCTTTGTAGGATGTGCTCATTAAAATACTTAAGGACACTACTAAAACAGATGCAAAAAAGGAGGAGGAAAACAGTGATTAATTAGGAAAGGGGAAAATTAACTGGGTGTAAAATTACACTTGGGGAAGTTTTCAGAAAATGAAAAGGCTCCCCACCAACCCCACCCTGCCCCACACCCAGGCTAGCTCACTTCAGTGTACTAACAAACACCAGCACTTTCCTAAGGGTAGAGAGCTGCATCGCTAATAAATGGCACTTTCTGTTGGTCACACCCACCACCTTCTGCTCCTCCGCCCCTGAGCCCTCCAAGGCAGTGTCCCTCTTTCCTGACTCTCTGTACTTCATCTGCACCTTCCTCCCTAAACCCACGGAGCGCAATGGAGCATCCAGGCAGGAGATACCGGACGATCCTGCATCACCCATTTTACAGCAAGAGCTGCCATAAAATGGTCAGGTAACATGAAGTAAATTTAACAAGCGAAGGACTGAAACTGTTATATGCAGTATAGGCTAGGCAGCATAACAGAACACACAGGAATTTCTAATAGGAGATTTTAGTGGAGATTCAATACGTACTCATGCGTCATTTTCAGCTGTCCCAGAGAACCCTGCAGTGGGGTCAGAGTTCCCTTTCTGCAGGCATTAGGGACACCTCAATGAGAAGGTTTGAGAAAGTCTCCAGTAACAGGGAAAAAAAGACTGAAGTCACAAAGAGCTGAGTTCAAACCTTAGTAGACATATAAATGGCTTTGGACAAGTGGCCCAAATTTCTGAGTGTCTTTCGCCATTAATAGAAAAAGCATTTTTCAAAGTATGGTTCCAAGAATGCTTATAATACCTAATACAGAGGGTAATTTGTTAAAATTGCAGGTTCCTAGGCCTTACTCTCAGAGCAGCTGGACCTGGGACACAGGAAAATGAATTTTTAACAAGCTCCTCAGGTTATTCTTATACACATTAAAGTTTGAGAACCACTGAAATAAGAGAATGGGCCTGAAATGTAATAGATCCTTCAGAAACGTTAACTTTCCTTCTAATTAGGAAAAGCTATAAGGACATGTGAAAATCAGATTTCAAACATGCATATCAATAAATTTTGACATCATCAACCAACATTCCTAAAATAACAAAAACTGAAAGGAATCAGTATTACTATTAGGGAGCTGATTTTATTAACTATAATACCTCCATATAAGGGAACATATGCTTTCATTAAAATGGTGTTTTAAAAATGTAACTACATGAGAAAGTGTTCATAATAGCTAAGTGAAAAAATATATAAAAATGCACATAGAATATAATCCCAATTATATTAATCCCACATATGTGTGGTATGCATGTCTTTTACATGTAAAATGCCAAAAATAATTACTGGTGGTTATTTCTTAATTGCAGAATTAAGGAAATTTTGTTTCTTCTAAATCCTGTAATTTTTCTAAAATGGGGTTTCTAATAATTATTTATGATCATAAACAATTATTTTTTCAGTAACATGATCCCATAATTTTCCTTTAAAATTTAGAGATGACACAACAGATAGGGAGTATAACTTTCAGTTACATAAATTTGGCAGCAATTCAGTCCCACAACCTTCAAGGAAATCTGTTCTAAAGAGACCCCAACATCCCCAAATCTCAAAAAACAAACAAACAAAAATCATCAGAGGTTACCAATAATTTTCAATGCCAGAAAATCCTGTGGTCTCTGCATGAAATTACTATTCCTGAACTCCACCCCCAGAGAGTTTTATTTCAAAGGCTTGAGTCAAGGCCAGGGAATCCATATTTTCAACGGGAAGCCAGGTTGGTTTCAGAAACCATTGTTCATTGATGGCTTAAAAAAAGAGAAGAAAACCACCAACTATATGCTTTGGATGTTTCCACCCCAAATAAAAGATCTTCAAAGGTATGGTTAGTTCCTAAATCACTTGCATGCCTCTCTGGAAAAAGCATACATTAAACAACACTCAATTTAATGTAGATACTAAATACTTATTCTATCAAGTGGCATATAAAATGTAATAATATAGTACAACTACTTTTATCCCCTCCCCCAAGATTATGTAGTGAAACAGTTCAGTACTTCTCTTTAACAGATGTTTTTTGATCTGATCAAAGCATGGTTCACGAAAGTTTTTGCAATTTCATGGGGTTTAAAGGCCAACTGTGCTCCAGAAGATAAAATTCCAAAGGTTAATTATGGTCCAATACAGCATTATCTCATCCCCCTAGAGTTACATTCCAAAACTCATGCCCAGCCCAGGTGCCTAAAATCACCCTCCATTTCTCCTTTTAAGCCCAGTTTCCTCAATGAGGACCCTTAATCCTATTCTTTCCTAGTTGAGATTCCTTGACTTTCTTGCATTTTCAATATATTATTTTCTTTTCTTTAAATATTTAAAAATTCAACCACGAAAAACTTTGCTCAACCCTCAAATTACAATCTTCTTCCTCCTCGTTTTCATCACCGAACAGTTTAGAAAGGTCTCCCTGTGCCCTGACTGCTCCGGTGTCCTCATGCCTCACCCACTCTTGAACACTTCAACCCGGCACACGCCCACCCGGTTGATAGCTGCTGTCCTAAAGCTACCGACCCGAAGGCCTTTCTTTTCTCAGGCCCAATCCTCCAGAACTTTTTTTTTTTTTTCCAAACCTAGGTTTAGCCTTTGTCTAATGGAAGACCCAATAAACATCGACAGCCGTGGACAGAAGCAGAGCCTAGGAGCAGGTGTCTCAGAACTACTTCATTTTTAATTTCTTTTTCAATTACACTTGATATTCAACACTATCTTAGGTTTATGTGTACAACATCATAGTTAGGGTATAACTTACAAGTGTCCCCCCTCCACGAGTCTAGTACCCACCTGGCACCATACATATTTACTATACTAGTATTGACTACATCCCCAAAGCTGTACATACATCCCCGTGACTTTTTAGTGACCACCAATTTGTATTAAGTACTTTAAAATCCAGAAGCCTCTCACAACTCCTCTGCCCCTGCAGGCCCCCAGGCTGAGGTCAACTGTCAATTCCCCAGTAAAAACTCTGGGGAAAGAGGACTCCAGCGAAAAAGGGGCTTTTTCAAGTTGATGCTCCCGCCGGGAGAGAGGAGCTGGGGGGAGAGCCCAGAATCGTGAAGCAGAGCCTGGGAGAGAGTGAGGGGTCCCTGAATCTCTTCCTACAAGGCAGCTTCTCCGACAGGCACCCCCCGCGAGGCAGAGAGAGCGCAGCTGCGGCGCCCACAGCTGAGCCCACAGCTGAGCCGATGCTTCCCGCCCAGCTCGGCCTCTGCAAGCTCCCATCCCGGCCCGGCCCGGCCACTCGGGCTGAGGCAGGACAGCCCCACGGAGGCTGGGCCGCGCCAGCCCACGCGCCCTAGCCCACGCGCCCAGCCCTGGCTCAAACCCGCCACCCGGCAGGAGATGCCCACGCGCCTCCCGCTCCGGCGGTGCCAAAGCCCAGCGTACTCACCCCAGCCGCCTGGTCAGCACTGCGGCGAGAAAGAGGAGGCAGTGGGAACCGGCAGTGGGACCTCCTGGCCTTCCGAGCCAGGCTCCGGAGCGTGGGCTCCGCCCCCTGCCTCTACGGCGCTGCCCTGGGGGCGGGGCGGCCGGTTCCTCCGCCCGCCTGGCGCCGTACTCCAGGTCAGAAGGAGCCCACCCGGGCGCTGAAGCGGGCACCCAGAGGGCAAAGGAGAGTTGGACAGCTTGTGCCTTAAGTGATCTAAAAGCCTTGAGCCAATACTGCGGTAGGTGCTGGGCGCCTCCTCAATTCCATTCCAGTAAATGCTCATGAAACACTGGGAGGAACAGCCACGCCTGAGCCTCCTCCCGCCTCAAGCCAAGACCGTGGAAGAGTACTGAAGAGTTTCAAGTACCCTGAGCTATACGTACAAACAGTAGAAACGCACTCTGGAGGAAGCATCCTTTATTTAGTCCCACCGGATTCAAGCAAATACAAGTTCACAATTTTTTAAAAAAAAATCAGCAAGCACAACAGGCCCCACATAAGTGTCAGTTAGCAGAACTAATACTCAACAGATTCAGACTCCTCCTCCCCCAAGACATCGGATATTAGAATTGTCTAACACAATATAGAAGAGGTTTTTTTTTTCTTTTTTGAAAATTTTAAAGAAAAAATAGGAACTCCCTAGAAATTACCAGTTACAATAGGGATAGAGTACCATTACATTGGAGAAATCTGGCAGACACCACCTTTACCAAGTATTCAAAGTTAATTTAACCAATAGTATAATTTGGCATCACACATGAGTTGATGCTCTGAGGATATGACATCACCTTTATTGTATTTCTGCCAAAAATACACTGGTAGACATACAGGTTAAGGGATATTGTACAAAATAACTGGCCCGTACACTTCAAAAAATGTCAATGTCATGAAATACAAGAAAAGATGAACTGTTTCAGATTAAAGGACACTAGGACTTTTGACATCTAAATTCCTGCACTGGAAAAAATTGCTACACAGTATTGAGACAACTGGCATTGAATATGTACAGTGTGGTAGATCAAAAATAGCCTTGAATTCTTCAACATTCCTCTCGCTGAGAAATGGGGATACATTTCCCATCCATTTTTTTTATTCTCACAGAAGACATATTTTTTCATTACTTCTAGAGAAAGAGGGAAGGAGAGAGACATCAGTGTGAAAGAGAAGCATTGTTTGCCTTCCCCGTGTGCCCAGAGGATTGGGTATGTCTGGGCTGCAGATGGCTGGTGTCCAGGCTAGGACAGAGAATCAACTGCAATCTAGTTATGTGCCCTGACTGGGAATCAAACCTGCAACCTGAGGATGCTCCAACTAACTGAACCACAGCGACAGGGCTATCCCGTCTGTTTAAATTTGAGCAGGCCTGTGACTGCTTTGACAAATGAAGTAAAGTGGAAATGAAGCTATGCCAATTTTGAATTCAACCTTTAGCAGTTGCTGCTTCCTCTTCCACTATATTTTGTCAAAGCAGTCCCTTGGCAGCCCAGATTTAAAGGAGAAATACAGCCTCATATCTCAGTGAGAGAAATGCCAAAGAATTCAAGGTTATTTTTAATCTACAACACTACACATACTCATTTCCAGTTGTTTCAATAATATACTTTATAGCAACTTTTTTCCAATCTAAGACCACACGTAAAGAAATCTTCTTAATCTCTGTTATGGGTTGTATTTCCCTCTACCCACCCACCCCCACCACCATTCATTGTTGAAGTCCTAACTCCCACTACCTCAGATTGTGACTATATTTGAAAACTGGGCCTTTAAAGAGGTCATTAAGTTGAAAAGTGGGTCCTAATTCAATGTGACTGGAGTCTTTATAAAGAAGAGGAGAGTAGGACACAAACAATTCAGACAGAGGATGGCCATGCAAGGAAAAAGGAGAAGGTGGCCACCTGCAAGCCAAGGAAAGAGGCTTCATGACAAATCAAATCTCTTAACAACTTGATCTTGGACTTCTAGCCTCCAGAATTATGAGGGGAAAAAACTCTTCTGTTGTTTAAGCCACAGCCAGTCTGTGGTATTTTGTTATGTCAGCCTTAGCAAATTAATATCATCTCTTTTAATCTGAAATAGTTTATCTTTCTTTCTCTTTCATGACACTGACATTTTTGAAGTGTACTAGCCAGTTGTTTTATAGACTATTCCTTACTTTGGGTTTGTCTGATAGTTCCCCCATGATTAAATTCCGAGTCTGCACTTTGGGCAGAAATAAGACAAAGGTGATATTAAGTCCTCATGGTGTCATCTCACATGTGATGTCAGTTTGTATTATTGGTGATCTCAAGAATCACTTGCTTTCTGGCCAGGTGGCTCAGTTAATTGGAGCATTGTCCTGTACACCAAACGGTTCCAGGTTTGATCCTGGTCAGAGCACATACCTAGGTTGTGAGTTCGATCCGCAGTCAGGGTGCCTGAGGGAGGCAACCGATCAATGTTTCTCTCTCACATCGATGTTTCCCTCTCTCTCTCTCCCCAAAATCAGTAAGCATATCCTTGTCTGAAGATTGAAGGGGGGAAAAAAACCCTAAAAAAAAGAATCACTTGTTCTTGGAACTGTGAGCCACCATATAAGAAGCCCAACTACACTGAGGCTGCTGTGAGAAAGCCCACACCAGCCATTTGGAAAAGCCAAGAGATGCCCAGCCTCCTCCCAGCTGTTCCAGCCCCTAACCACTCAGAGCCACACCTGGTGGAGGCTTCAGACAGCACAGAGCAGATGTCATGAGCTCTCCCTGCCATACCTGAATTCCTGACCTGCAGAATCATGAGATATAATAATAATAAATTGTTGTTTTAAGTCTCTAAGTTTAGGATCATTTTGCCATATAGCAATAGATAATCAAAGAAGACCATATGTCATATGATAATATTGTATCAACATTAAATTTCTTGAATTTGGATGTTATATTCTGGGTAATAGAAAAGTGACTTACTGAAAATTGTTTAACTAAGTATCATGATGTCTGTAATTTCTCCCAAATGGTGTATTTAAAGTGCGTGGGTGTATAAAAGAAAGAATAAAAGAGAAAATGTAGCAAAATGTTACATTTGATAAACATAAGACAAAGTGTATACAGGTGTTCCTTAGATAATTTTTACAAGTTTTCTAAGCCTTGAAATTTTTTTAAGTCGAAATTAAAAAGAGAGAAAGGGTTAAATCTCAAAGAGGAAAAAGCAATAACTAGATTTTCCCTTCTGGTCAGAATGAAGTAACAGGGCCCAGATGTACCATCCCAACTAAAGCATCTGAAAAAAAAGACAACATATATAAAACAACAGTTTTCAAGATATTATATATCAGGCAACAAAGAACAATGATCTCGGAGACACAGGAAAAGAAAGAAGGTGAATCTTACAATTGTCCCAGCTTACATGGTGAGAGTTTCCAAGCCATGGCAGAGCAAGGGAATCCTAAGACCGGCTAGCAGACTCCCTGATTTGAGAAGACAGAGCCTGGAGTCCAAGAAGATGAAAGCAGCTAGAGTTCACAGGACAGACTAACAGAGAAGACAGCATGCCAGAGATCGGCAAAGAGTGCCCCCTCAAGTATTTGTGATCAAGCATGCACATAAGGAAACTGTCCTAGGCCAGGGAAAAGAGCCACCTGTGAGGATTAGAGGGATAGTTTGTGTCACTCATCCTGGACTTGGAATATTTCCATCGGCCACACTGGAAACAGTCATAATTCACAAGACATTGGGTAGAGTGCTCAGGAAAGTCTTGCCTCACTAGTAGAGAAAAATTAGCCCTGCATTGCGCCCTGCTCCAAATCTGCCTACTATATTGTAAAAGCAAGACCCAAAAGGACCAAACTGTATCCAAATCACCTGTGTCTCCCAGAACCAGTTCAAAATGATCTATAGAGCTACAAAAATATCCAGCACCCAAAAAGGTAAAATTCACAATGTGTGACACCAAAACAAAGTTTAACAGTTGTAAAAGGAAGCAGGAAACCACAACTGAGAGGCAGAAAAACACAATGGACAAATAATCAGTCAAAAGTGGCCCAGAACTGGCATAGATGTTAGAATTAACAGAGAACATTAAGACAGTTACTATGATGGTATATTCAAAATGTTAGAGACGTAGAAGATAGGAAGAAAGACCCAAATTGAACGTTGAGAGATGAAAGTAAAATGTATGGCGACAATAACATCTAAGCCAGAAGGGGTAAACACTCCATTGTAAGGCTCTTACAGGACACATGCACTGCTGTGACACACTTTGAGGCGGGCCATGCTAGATACACGTGTACACCATAAACCCTTGGCAACCGCTAAAATAACAAATAAAGAATCATGACTAGTAGCAAAGGAGATAAAAATCATATCAAAAAAGAAATTCAATTAATCCAAAATAAGGTAGAAAACAGACAAGGGGAAAGCAAAGAAAGGGACAAATGGAAAATAAATAATAAGATGATACAGTTTTCTACCTTAAAAACTTGAAAAGGAAGAGCAAATTAAATATAAAGTAAGCAGAAGAAAGAAAGTAATAAAGATCAAGGCAGAAATTAATGAAATAGAAAAGGAGAAAACACTAGAGAGAATCGAATAAAGCAAAGGCTGGTCCTATGAGATCAATAAAATGGATTAAGCTCTAGCTACATTTATCAGTAAAAAAAGACACAAATTATCAATATGAAGAATTAGAGAGGTGACATCCCACAGATTCTACAGGTATTAAAAGATTACTACGAATAACTTTATGCCAATAATTCCACAACATAGATAACGTGGACAAATTCATTGAAAAACATGAATTACCACAGAGGTATTAGAGAACCTAAACAGTCCTATATTTATAAAGAAATAGAAATTGTGCCATTGGTGCTTGAACAGTGCAGGTGTTCGGGGTGCTGACCTCCCACACAGTTGAAGCTCCACCTGTAACTGGTAGTTAAAACCCTTCCCACACAGAAAACTCCAGGCCCAGGTAGCTAGTGGATTCTATAGTGCACTATCCAGTAGAAATACTACTAATTCATCATATTCACAAACTAAAACGTAAAATCAGATGAAATCATAGCTCTAAAAAAGAAATAAAAGGGATCCAGATTGGAAAGAAAGTAGAAAAACTGGTGTAATTCATAGGTGACATGGTGGTCTCTGCAGAAATACCAATGGAATATACAAAAATGCCACTAAAATTAATAAATGAATTTAGTGAGGTTGCAAGATACAATATCAATATACAAAAATTGAGTTTCTATATATGAGCAATGAACAATTGGAAATCGAAAATTTTGTATACTTCTTACAACAGTATCAAAAATATGAAAGACTTAGAAATAAATGTGGCAAAAAATGTGAATGGTCTTATAATGAAAATGACAAAACATTGCTGAGAGAAATTCAAGAGACCTAAATAACCAGAGATATATACATGTTCATGGGTCAGAAGACTCAATATAGTCAAAATGTTAATTTTCCCAAATTGATCTCTCAGTTCAATGAATTTTCATTAAAAATCCCAGCAGGTTGTTTTGCTTCAGAAATGGACAAGTTAATTCTAAAAGTCATAGGAAAATGCAAAGGACCTAGAAATCCTAAAACCAAAAACAATAAAACAATATTATATGATTTCAAGAATTATTATAAAGCTACCCTAATGAAAACAGTATAGTATAAGCATAAAGATAGACAAATTAATGAAATACAATCAAGATTCCAGAAATGAAGCAAGCCATACATATACAGATTTTTGATAAAGGCACAAATGCAGTGCAGTGAAGAAAGGATGGCCTTTTCAATAAACAATCCTTGAACAACTAGGTAGTCCTTTAAAAAAAAAGTATCTTATCTCACACCATATACAAAAATTAACTCGAAAAGACCTAAATGTAAAATCCAAACCAATAAAATGTCTACAAGAAAACAGAAGAAATTCTTTTAAACTGGACTTAAAAATTAAAACTTCTGTTAAGAAAATGAAAAAATAAGCCACAGACTTGGAGAAAAATATTTCAAAGAATATGTCTGATAAAAGATTTATATGCAAAATATATAAAGAACTCTTAAACTCAATCACAAGGAAAACAACCCAAGTTTTTAAAAATGGCAACAGCTCTGGCTGGTGTGACTCAGTTGGTTGGAGCACCATCTCATAAACCAGAGGTCCCCAGTTAGATTCCCCATCAGGGCATTTGCCTGGATTGAGAGTTTGGTCCCAGTTGGAGGGCATATGAGAGGCAGCGAATCAGTATTCTTACCCACATCGATGTTTGTCTCCTTCTGTTTCTCCCTCCTTTTCCCTCTCTCTAAAATCAATGAGCATGTATGTCCTTGGGTGAGGATTTTTTTTTGAATGAGCAACAGATTTGAGAAGACATTTCACCAAAGAAGATGTAGGATGGCAAATAAGAAGCATGTTAAAAAAATGCTCAACAGCTTTAGTTAATAGAAAAATGCAAATGGAAACCACAGGGAGAAACACATACCTGTTTAGCATGGCTAAAATTAAAAAGGCTGACCATACCAGTTGATGGCAAGGATATGGAGTGACTGGAACTCTCATATACTTCTGTGGGAATGTAAAATGGTACAACACTTTTGGAAAATCTGACAATTTCTTAAAAATTTAAATATACACCTACCACATGATCAAGCCATTTTACTCCTAGATATTCACCTAAAAGAAAATATATGTTTATACAAAGACTTGTACATAAATGTTCTTAATATCTTTATCTGTAATCACCAAAAATCAGGAAACAACGCAAATGATTATCAACAGGTTAATTAATAAATTATGATATATCCATATCATGGAATACTAATCAGAAATAAATAGAAATGAACTACTGATAATTGCAACCACATGGATGAATCTGAAAATTATGCTGAGTGAAAAAAAGCCAAACCAAAAAGAGAGAACACATGCTGTATGATTTTATTTACATAAACCAATCCATAGTGAGAGGAAACAGATCAAATAGAAAACAGAATATCTGCTTGGGGTTTGAGGCCTGAGAGATACAGGAGGAAGGAATAATGTAGAGGAGTGGGGAACATTTTAGGAGTGATGGATTTGTCCAATATATATTTTTTAAGATTTATTTATTTATTTTTAAACAGAGGGCAAGGGAAGGAGAAAAAGAGGAAGAGAAACATCAATGTGTGGTTGCCTCTTGCATGCCCCCACTGGGGACCTGGCCTGCAATCCGGGCATGTTCCCTGACTGGAAATTGAACCCATGACCCTTTGGTTTGCAGGCCAGCACTCAATCCACTGAGCCACACCAGCCAGGGCATGATATGTCCAATATCTTGATTGTGGTGATAATTTCACATGTGTATACATATGCCAAAATTTATAAAATTGCATATAATGTTGTGGAAAAACATGGATAAATTGTTATAATCTTTAACTGTGGGGGGAGGTACCTTATAAATATGATTCAATACTCAGAAATTAGAAAAAGAATATATGGATAAATTGAATACATTAGAAGTTTGCATGGCAAAAGCATTTAAAAAGTCAAAAGACAAATAAATTTGGAGAAACTATAATTCATATTACAGAAACAGGATTAAATCCCTTGTGTAAAGTCTTCTACAAGTCAGTTAGCAAGCTTAATCAAGAATTCAAAGTTTAAGCATAGTATTTAAATTTATAATGATAACCAAAAGAAATATTGGAAATAATGTAAATAACAAAGCACATAAGGAGGGAAAGAAATGGAGAGAGCCTCAGTGAGCTTTATTTCTCATCATTCATAGCATGGGGTTAACAGACACTAAAAAAAATACAGTCATGCACCACATAACATTTTGGTCAATGATACTACGTGTGTAATAGTGGTCCCATGAAATTATAATGGAGCTGAAAAGTTCCAACTGCCTAGTGACATCGTAGCACAACACACCACTACCCATGTCTTTGTGGTGGTGCTGGTGTAAAGAAACCTGCTGCACTGCCAGTCATAGAAAACTATAGCACATGCAATCATGCACAGTTCATAACACTTGATAATGTTAATAAGCAGCTACAATATTGGTCTTTGTATTTACTATACTGTACCATTCATTGTTATTTTGGAGTGTACTCTTTACCTACAAAAAAAGTTTGCACCCTGGCTGGTGTGGCTGAGCAGATTGAGCCCTGGCCTGTGAACCAGAAAGTTGCTGGTTGGATTCCTGGTCAGGGGCACATGCCTGGGTTGTTGGCCAAGTCCCCCAGTAGGGGGTGCTCAAGAGGCAACCACATGTTGATGTTTCTCCCCCTCTCTTTTTCCTTCCCTTCCCCTCTCTAAAAAACAAAGAAAATCTTTTTTTAAAAAGCTTGCTATAAAACAGTACGCCATGCTACTCCAACAGCAGCCTCACACTTCTCTTGTTCACCTGATTTACTGATTGCATCATTTCTCTTGAGCTTGATGAAATCTCGTGTTGTTAACCTGAGTGTGCAGTGTTTATAAAGCCTATGGTAGTGTACAGTAACACTCTAGGCCTTCACATTCACTCTGCACTCACTCACTGACTCACCCAGAGCAACTTCCAGTCCCACAAGCTCCACTCATGGTGATACCTATACAGGTACTTGTACAGGTACACCATTTTTATCTTTTATTCCATATTGTACTATGCCTTTTCTAGGTTTTGCATGTGTAGATACACAAATACCACTGTGACACAGTTGCCTGCAGTGTTCAGGGCAGTAACATGCTGTACAGACTTGTAGCCAAGGAGCAGCAGGCTACACTGTCCAGGAGAATGTAAGTGCACTCTCCAATGTTCGCACAGTAATGAAATTGGCTAACTTTCTCAGAACATGTCCCCATTGTTAACAGGTGCATGACTGTAGATAAATCAGGAGACAGTGGTGTAAGCATAGGGTTTATAATTATAGCACTAACCACCAAAAAAATTAAAAACAAAACAAGACATAAGGGTGAGGCAGAGGTTTAAGAAATAAAGCAGGAATCTTTTTCCTTTTTCCATTTAATACCATTACATAACTTTTCAATTTTTTTAACCAAGTAAACTGTATTGCTTTTGTAATAGGTATTTCTTATACAATTTATCTTTTTAATTTTGGTTGATTTTAGGCTTAATGCATATAAGGAAGATATAATGTATCTATTTTTAAATTTTTATGATCTACACATTTATATTTTCCAGATAAAGCTAAGCCACCTCCACAGCCTGTCTCCACACAATCTTATTTTCCAAGGAAACACTAACTCACATCCAAAAATAACAGAGAGGCTATTTAAATCTTTACTGCAGTGTCATGAAAACATCAAACGGGGATTCCACTCATCATACATAACAAAACCTCTTAAAACCTTCTGCCCCTCCCCTTCTCTCCATATCTCACACCACGTGGTAGCTGCTCTCAAAATCTCTGTCCTCCTTCTCTCCAAACTTCCACAAAGCAGCCCCCACTCTACTCACACTTTCCTTCCTGGGCCTATTCGCTCCTTGGTCTCTACTGGTTTCAATATAAGTCAAGCTTCCCCTGATGTCCATTTCATCCCTTACCACAAGGGCCTTTCTTCTTAGTCTGGAGAACTAGCATTACTGTCATGTTATCAGTAAAAGAAAACCAAATTCTCATTTCCCAACACTCTACCCCAAACAAATCCTTGACACGTACGGTAACCTGCTGGAATTTAGTTACAAAGCTGTAAGTTTCTCTATTGTCTAAGCCTCTTAAGGTAGAAGCCAGGTTCCATCCATCTTTGTATTCACTGTGCCAAGGACTTGCTTCACCCATAGTGATGCTTCACACAGCAAATGCACATTGAACTGTTGGACTGTAACTTGGAATTCAGCTTTTAAGGGAGTCTGTGGGGAGAAGAAGAGGAAAGAAACAGATGTGGACTGAGTGGCAGCCAGGGAGTGGATACTACACCTGTAGGGTGGTGATACATCTTTCTACCTTGTTTTCTAGATCAGTAAGTCTCAAACGGGTGCAGTCATCCACGTAGTTTGACAGAGCCCTTCATGTGATGCTATTATTCCCGACTGCATGTGCAAGCACACACATCATAAAGCATTCTAACACTCCTGACACACACAAATTAGGACACTTATAAATCAATGATATGTTGAAAAAATGGTTTGGCTGCTAGGTGTTGAGGATGGGGAAACTGCGCATGTGCATTGTATGTGTATCTGTAATGCATACACACTCAAAGATGCCCACTAGATGGCAAACCCACATCTCAAATGTTAACAATTACCGGGATGCCCCTGCTGGGTATTTTAATAATTCAAGCCAAATTCCTATGAGGCCAAGATATTGTATACAGTTTAAGGAGTACACGAGTAAACTTTGTGGTGATCGCTTATAAATAATTTAGAGGGATGCAGGTTTAACTTACAGCTCCACAGTTTCTAAAATCTACTGTGACTTATTTTCCACGCAAAATATAGCATTCATGCAGATAAATTACCTTACTAGACCATCTGAGTTCATAGTCAGGCTTCAGGTCAAATTCACTGTAGGACTAAAGAAGTGGCAAGGCCAGGATTTGCCCCCGAGTAGTTGAACTCCAGAAGTTAGGCATTGCACAGGATGCATACCCACCTCTTCCCTAGGGTGAGAAGTAAGGAGTGAGGAGAAGCGCTAGTGACCTTTCCCCTAGTTCTGCAGCTGCCCCCGATCTCCATCACTGCCAGACCTAGCTGATGCTGCCCTGCTGAAAGTTCTCCTGTGGCTCACCACAGCAGGGTCCACTCCGGACTCACACAAGCTAGATATGCCACCAATCTCTTTCTCACCCAACACTTCCCCTTCCTTCCCCCTCCCTGAACAAGTCCTCACACAGCTCTGTGTCTCTAGAAATGCCATCCTGAAAGTCTTGTCTCCTGTTATCTGCAAACTAGTTATTCTTGAAGTCTCCACCACAGGCACCTCCTCTAAGATGCTCTATCTGACTTTGCCAGGCGATCGGGTTCTCTGACTTCAGTGACCCCTCCATGCCAATTACTTTATGATGTGGCAACTTCCAGTGTGCCTGGCTCTCTTGCCACTAGAGTGAGCACACCATGAGGGCATGGAAGGTGTCCTTGCCACTTGGTGTCCTCAGCACCAAACCCGGTGCCTGACATATAGAGGACACACAGTACATCTGATTGACTGAATCAATGAATGAATGCTAAGTGTAAATAGCCAGAACTTTGCAGACTCTTAAAAATTGTAGAAGGGATATAACTTCTACACTGAAGATCTTGCAGAGGTGCAGGAATGGATGGAGGAGCAAGGGACGAGAGCCAGAGCCGGCCACTCAGGGAAGCTGCAGAGCAGCACAGCGACCACACCAAGCTGCCTTTCTCTGGTGTTTTAAGAACAGTTCTTCAAAACATTAAAGTATGTGAAAAGGAGTCTCCCCAATATCCCATATCCCACGATCTTCTACAATCAGGGGAATCCCTAGCTGTTTTTGTAACTATTTTCCTTGCCCTCCATTGGAGCTCCTTTCTGAAATGAGCATTCATTGTATAAAATTGCTTAATGCCAGTGGCAGCTAGAGATACAAATATTTCCTGGGGGCTCCATCCAGAGACTTCGGAGATTACTTAGGCTGTTACTAATTTGTTCATTAGAGTAGTAGTTTAAATATATTGGCTACATTAGTTTCCTAGGGCTGCCATAACAAAGTACTATAAACTGGGCGTCTGAAACAACAGAAATTAATTCTCTCACAATCATGGAGGCTGGAAGTCAAGATCAAGGTGTTGGCAGCATTGGTTCCCTCTAAGGGCTGTGAGGAAAAAATCTGCTCCTTGCCTCTCCCTGGCTTCTGGCAGTTTCCTGGGAATCGCTGGCATTCCTTAGCTTATGGAAGCATTACTCCATCCTTCGCCTTATCTTAGCATGGCATTCTCCCTGTGTGTATGTCTGTGACCAAATTTCTGACCTTTTATAAGGACACCAGTCTTACTGGATCAGCGACCTGTCCTATTCCAGTTTGACCACATCTTAACTTAATCACATCACAACACCACAACCACCCTACTTCCAAAGAAAGGTCACATTCTGAAGCACTGAGGGTTAAAATTTCAACAATGAATTTGAGGGAGACACATTCAATTCATAAAATTGGCCATATTTTCTAAAGCAAAAATCAGGACACATGCTTTGGCATATGGTTTAACAATGGAGCAGAATGTTCGAAATCAGAATTGTCTGGGAAATGTGGGGGTCTAGGAAGGATCATTTTTTAAGAGTAAATCCAGGCATATACATGTTAATCTGAAAGGTTTTAAAACATCCCTAGGAAGATAACCAACTGAAGAAGTTCTTCTACATACCAAGAATCAGCAGAAACCTGTGGCTGCTCTAAATAATCAGGTCCAAGGAAATCAGAGAGAACTTCCCATGAAATCAAATCAATGTGAGATGGATAAATATACCCAACTACACACCCACACCTTATTATTATTTTTTAATTCTCATCTGAGGATATATTTTTATTGATTGATTGAGAAAGAGAGAGAAACATCAATGTGAGAAAGAAACATTGGCACTGGCTGGTGTGGCTCAGTGGATTGAGTGCCAGCCTGTGAATCAAAGGGTTGCTGGTTCCATTCCCAATCTAGGGCACATGCCTGGGTTGCGGGCCAGGTCCCTAGTAGGGTGTGCACGAGTGGCAACCACACATTGATGTTTCTACCCTCTCTTTCACTCTTCCTTCCTCTCTCTAAAAATAAATAAGTAAAATCTTTTAAAAAGAAAGAGCCCTGGCTGGTGTAGCTCAGTGGATTGAGTGCGGGCCTGCAAACCAAAGGATCACGGTTCGATTCCCAGTCAGTGCATATGCCTGGGTTGCAGGCCAGTTCCCAGCAGGGGACACACAAGAGGCAACCATACATTGATATTTCTCTCCCTCTCCCTGTCTCCTACCCTTCCCCTCTAAAGATAAATAAATAAAAAATCTTAAAAAAAAACAAAAAGAAAGATTGATTGATTGCCTCATATACACTCCCCAACCAGGGATTAAACCTTCAACCTAGGCCTGTGCCCTGACCAAACATGCAAACTTTTTTGGTGCACAGAATAAAGCTCCAATCAACTGAGCACCCCGACTAGGGTCACACACCTTATTTTGAAGAATTGTGCGAGTAAATGAGATTTGTTTGCATTTGACTAGCTTCTTTAAGGATCACTGTGGAGAATTAAATACATGTGTATTAAGGACTGAAAAAAACAGAATGTCTCCTGAAATAGATACAA
The DNA here is from genome assembly GCA_004027475.1 of Anoura caudifer. Lineage (NCBI taxonomy): Eukaryota > Metazoa > Chordata > Mammalia > Chiroptera > Phyllostomidae > Anoura > Anoura caudifer. Next base: position 60,686 of record PVKU01009334.1, read on the forward strand.
GATTTTTCAAGTGTAATTTTTATTACAATTGGTATCATTTCCTTATCACCAGCAACTCCCACAAACTTGGAAACACATGTCCAAAAGGTATAATAAAAAGCAACAAGAATATATCACCCAACTTCAAAATATTCACAATTTGGGGGGTTAAATTATCTATTGAAAGCAACATATTTATAACCTATTATAATAACTTCTATCCTCAAACCAATTTCTGCATACTACGTTCTCAAGATAAGAATACACACAAGTCTCAGGACACCAGGATGGAAGAAAAGTGGAGTACCAGTAAGAACCACTTGCCGAATAGCCCACCTTAGGCAACATATCTTCCCTGATAGAAGATATATTACCTTTCTTACCCATCTTACCCTTTCTGAAAAGTTTTCCAGGTTTTAAGCACTTGATATACAGTGTCTGTCCAGAAGGTATCCAGTCATGTAATATGAAAAACTAGAGACATTTATTGAAGAAGATATAAGATACAAGGAACATTGTACACAGGACAATGATGCCTCAGTTCCCTTCAAAGTAGGCACCTTGGGACCTCACACAGTTCTCCCAGTTGCCATCAGTTGCCCTGTCACATTTTCCTGAATCTCATTGATGGTCTGAAATCTCTTCCCTTCCAAAGGTAATTTTAGTTTTGGGAAATGCCAGAAGTCACAGGGTGCCAAATCTGGGCTGTAGGGGGCTGAATTACCTGGGTGATCTAATATTTTGCAAAAAAACTCTGCACAAGGACATGCTGCATGAGCAGGTGAATTATCGCAATGAAGCTGCCAATCACCAGTTGCCTACATCAGTGGCCGTCTGAATCATCCAAATAGTTTCCATGGAAGAACGTTCAAGCTTAATGCAAAACCTGACGCAGATTCATTGCTCTACTTGCTCAGTCATTTTGAATGTTAGGGCAACACAGTACACATGCTCACTCAACGGCATCTACTGCCAATTTTCACTCCCGGCCAAGATGGAGGTGTAGGTAGATACGCTTTGCCTCCTCGCACTACCAAAAGGACAACAACAAACTTAAAACCAAAAAATAACCAGAACTGCCAGAAAATTGAACTGTACAAAAGTCCAACAACCAAGAAGTTAAAGAAGAAACATTCATCCAGACCAGTTGGAAGGGCGGAGATGGGCAGCTGGGGTGGAGAAGACTTGAGGCAAGGCAGTGGCTGGAGGACTGGGGTGGGCAAGACAGTGGCTGGTGGAGTGGACAATTCCATATTTGCGTGCAGATTAACTGGGAGGAACAACTGAAGAGTGAGACAGAATGCACAACCCAGGGTTCCAGCATGGGAAAATAAAGCCTCAAAACCTCTGACTGAAAAAACCTGTGGGGGTTGCAGCAGTGGGAGAACCTCCCAGCCTCATAGGAGAGTTTGTTGGAGAGACCCACAGGGTCCTAGATACATAAAACCACTCACCCGGGAATCAGCACCAGAAGGGCCAGATTTGCTTGTGAGTAGTAGAGGAAGTGACTGAAAGCTGGCTGAGAGCTGAGTAAGCAGTGTTGTTCCTTTTTGGACCCCTCCCCCACATACAGCACCACAATGTAGCAACATGGGTTGTCTTACCCTGGCAAATACCTAAGGCTCCGCCCCTCACTACATAACAGGTGCACCAAGACAAAAAAATATGGCCCAAATGAAAAGAGCTCAAAGCTCCAGAAAAAGTACAACAAAGCGATGAAGAGATAGCCAACCTATCAGATGCACAGTTCAAAACACTGGTAATCAGAATGCTCACAGAATTGGTTGAGTATGGTCACAAAATAGAGGAAAAAGTGAAGGCTATGCAAAGTGAAATAGAGGAAAATGTACAGGGAAGCAACAATGAAAGGAAGGAAACCAGGACTCAAATCAACAGTTTGGAGCAGAAGGAAGAAAACATTCAACCAGAACAGAATGAGGAAGCAAGAATTCAAAAAAATAAGGAGAGGCTTAGGAACCTCCAGGACAACTTTAAACATTACAACATCCAAATCATAGGGGTGCCAGAAGGAGAAGAGGAAGACCAAGAAATTGAAAACTGATTTTAAAACATAATGAAGGGGAACTTCCCGAATCTGTCAAAGTAAATAGACTTCCAGGAAGTCCAGGAAGCTCAGAGAGTCCCAAAGAAAGTGGACCCAAGGAGGAACACACCAAGGCACATCATCATAACACTACCCAAGATTAAAGAGAAAGAGAAAATCTTTTTTAAATTATATTTTATTGATTATGCTATTACAGTTATCCCATTTTCCCCCCTTCATTACCCTCCACCCTGCACACCCCCTCCCACCCACATTCCCCCCTTTAGTTCATGCCCATGTGTCATAAGTTCTTTAGCTTCTACATTTCCCACACTATTCTTGCCCTCCCCCTGTCTATTTTCTACCTACCATCTATGCTACTTGTTCTATGTACCTTGTCCCCCTCTCTCCTCTTCCCA
>PVKU01009335.1:0-63027 GCA_004027475.1 Anoura caudifer
GGGGGGGGGGTCTGGTCACGGCTGTTACATAGGGAATGGTGGGGCCTTAGGTGTTCACCAGGGTCAGGCAACCCAGTCACTGGGTTGTGATGCTGGATGTGGGGGCGGGGTCCTAGAGGGAACAATGGTGCTTGCTCCGCTCTTTCTCAGATTCCAGTCCCTTCTGCTGCTTTCCCCAAGCAAATTGGGCCCTTCTGGTGCTGATTTCCATGTGGGTGGGCTTGTGTACATTCTAGGACCCTGTGGGTCTCTCTAATGAACTCTCCTGTGAGGCTGGGATTCTCTCCCTGCATTTCAATCCCCACAAGTGTTTTCAATAGGTGCTTTTAGGCTTCATTTCTCGGCGCTGGGGCTCTGTGTTGCACAGTCTGTCTTGCTGCCCATTTTCACCTGGTTTATCTACATGCGAATGTGTGACCACGGTCAACTGCCTTGTGCTCCTCATTTGGTCTGCTCATTGCCTTCCCGTGCTTGGTTACCGCCGCTTGTTTGCCTGGGGTGTGCCAACGACTGCCTGTGTGCCCAGGACCACTAGCCACCACTTTTTCTTGCCGAGACCCCTCCCCACCGGCCTCGGACTCCGCCCCTCTTACCGGTCTGGGTGAATTGTTGTCGGACTTCCGTACAATTCAATTTTCTATCTGTTCTGCTTGTTTTTTTGGTTGTATATTTTTGTTGTCCTTAATCCTGGTTGTGAGAGGAGGCACAGTGTGTCCACTGATGCCTCCATCTGGGCTGGAAGTCTCATCTAATTTCTTAATATTGGTGTTCACAGTACTGTTGGAAACAGACATCATGAACTGCAGTTCCTCCTCTAAGTAGTTAAAGCACTCTCTCCTCTTTGCTGCCCTCTGCTGGCCATCATTACTTAGCAAGTTGATTATAACATTTGTTCACCTCTCTTCCTTTATAAGCTGTGAATGATTTGGAAAGAAGACACATACTTCTGATTGGCTCTCACTGTTGATAAGTTTAAGCAGTAAGTTTGGCAGTAAATGATTAGGAAAGAAAAAAAATAGCCTCCTACCACATATCCACCTCTCATATAGTTTTTTAATTGTTAGAATTATTTAGCATCACATACTTGCACTAAAGCACTAAATTCCTTGTCCTTGAAGGGCCTACATAGCTTTTCTGTAAGAATATATATATGCATATGCTCTTGTAGGATGTCATGGAATCTCCCTAACTCTCTTTGCCTGTAATACCCAGATACCATTCTTCATCTGCAATTTAACAATATGGAGTATGAACCCTACTGAAGTACTATGCTGGAGGTAATAGTGAATAGTAGTTAATATCCCAGATTCTGAGGCCAAAGTTCCTTGATTCAACCTTTGGCTTGTTTACTTAACCTCTCTGTGTTTGTCACCATCTTTACAATGGGGATGATAATTTGACTTACCACATGGAGTTGTTGTAAGGATTAAACGACTAAATGCAGTAAAGGACTTGAAGAGACCCTGACACATAGTAAACACGAAGTAAATATTAGCTATTATTAGTTTTATTTATATTTCACTTTTTCTTACATATTTGTTCAGTGGTTCTCTCTATATTTTAAATTATCTTAGTTTATTTGTGTTGTTCAGCTTGCCTATACTTTTGTCTACTTAATTAAGAAATAGATACAGTATTAATGCCTTTTCTTCTTATGGTTTAAATCGATGTTTTTGTTTCCGTAAAACATCTTAAAATCCTTTTAAAGATGATGAGCAGGATGTTAATATTAAATGCCATCTTTTTCAGGCCACATAATCAATTCAAAACTGTGTGATATAGAAGATATACATAGCTATTATATGATACCTGTTATACATTAAACATACATATGTGTATGATTTGAGAAATATATAAAAACTTACACAATATATAATTTCCACTTCCTGGAACTTAAACCTATTTCAATGACTATTATTTCAAAGCAGTTTTGAGCAGGTAAGTAATAAATGAAAAATGTTCTTCTGAAAAAATAGCATGGCAATACAGGCAGGAATGAATGGGACAGACTTCAGTCTTAATTAGGAAGTCGCTGTAATGATCAGGAGATGAGGTAATAAGAAGTGGAATTGAGGTGGCTGCCTAGAATTGGAGCTGAAGTTATATATTTACGGTGTATTTCATGGAGGACTTGATAGAATTTACGTTTAATTAATCATGGGGATTAATATTTAAACTGCCAAGTATAGATGAGCTTTTATTCATTGTTTTTGATATTTGGAGGTGGTGAATTTTTTATTCCCTTGCTTTTTACATTGTGCCTATATTGCAACAAAAACTGTGAGATGTAATAATCTAGCATTGCATTATTTAAATTTAAAGCCATCTCATGATATTTTATTTACACTATAATGAAATCCTTTGGGCCATAAATGAGATCAAGTGAAACCCAACTCAGTGTTAATGATGCTTGATCAATGACTGTCACTGAAGAAGATTTCTCTACATGACTGTCGAGTTATCACCACTATCAGCAGATGTTGCAATGAAATGTGCACTGTAGGTCCTGGCCAAGGTGGAGGTGTAGGTAGAAACGGTTCACTTCTTTACACAACTAAAAGAAGGATAACAACCAGTTTAAAAACAATAAACAATCCGAACTGCCAGAAAATCAAACTGCATGGAACTCTGACAACCAAGCAGTTAAAGAAACATTCATCCAGATGCGTAGGAGGGGTGGAGATGGGTAGCCGAGTGCAAGGCCTTGGACCATGTGGGTGAGGGGGTGTGGCTGCCTGACTAGGAAGAATCTCTGGCTGTAAAAACCTGTGTGGGTTGCAAAGGTGGGAGAAACTCCCAGTCTCACAGGAAAGTTTGTTGGAGAGACCCACAGGATCCTAGAATGTACACAAACCCACCCACCTGGGAATCAGCACCTGAAAGGGCACAATCTGCTTATGGGAAACAAGGGAGGTGAAGGAAAAGAGGGGCTAGAGCAGAGCGAGCCAGTGGCATTGTTCCCTCTCTCACCCCTCCCCCACGGACAGCATCACAACACAGCAAAGAGGGTTGCTGCACCCTGGCGAATAACTAAGGCTCTGCCCCTTACAACATAACAGGTGCACCAAGACAAAGAAATATGGCCCACGTGAAGGAATAGATCAAAACTCCAGAAAAAGAGCTAAGTAGTGAGGAGATAGACAACCTATAGATGCAGAGTTCAAAATACTGGTAATCAGGATTGCTCATACAAGTGACTGAGTTCAGTCACAAAATGAAGGAAGAAATGAAGGCTATACAAAGTGAAATAAAGCAAAATATACAGGGCACTAACAGTGCAGGGAAGGAAACTGGGACTCATATAAATGATTTGGAACAAAAGGAAGAAATAAACATCCAACCAGAACAGAATGAAGAAATAAGAATTCAGAAAAATGAGGAGAGGCTTAGGAACCTCTGGGACAACTTTAAACTTTCCAACATCAGAATCATAGGGGTGCCAGAAGGAGAAAAGGAAGAGCAAGAAGTTGAAAACTTATTTGAACAAATAATGAGGAAATACTTCCCCAACCTGGCAAAGGATATAGACTTCAGGAAGCCCAGAGAGTCCCAAAGAAATTGCACTTAAGGAGTAGCACACCAAGATACATTGTAATTACATTACCAAAGATTAAAGAGGAGAGAATCTTAAAAGCAGCCACAGGAAAGGAGACAGTTACCTGCAAAGAAGTGTCCATTAAGACTATCAGCTGATTTCTCAAAAGAAATGTTCCAGGCAAGAAGAGGTGGGAAAGAAGTATTCCGGGTCATGAAAGGCAAGAACCAACATCCAAGATGACTCTATCCAGCAAAGCTATCATTTAGAATGGAAGGGCAGATAAAGTGCTTTCCAGATAAGGTCAAGTTGAAGGAGTTCATCATCACCAAGCCCTTATAACATGAAATGTTAAAGAGACTTATCTAAGAAATAGAAGAAGATCAAAAACTATGAACAGTAAAATGACAGTAAACTCACAACTATCAACAACTGAATTTAAAAAACAAAAACTAAGCAAACAGCTAGAATACGAACAGAATTAGAGAAATGGAGATCACATGGAGGATCATCAGTGGGGAGGGAGAGAATGGGGAGGGAAGGTCCAGGGAATAAGAAGCATAATTTGTAGTCATAAAATAGACAGGGGGAAGTTAGAATAGCATGGGAAATAGAGAAGCAAAAGAACTTATATGTACCCATGGATATGAATAAGGGGGAAATGCAGAAGGGCGGGGGGGGAGGGAAGAAAAAGGGGGATGGAGGGGGATAAAGGGAAGAAAAAAATTGGACAACTGCAATAGCATAATCAATAAAATATACTTAAAAAAAGAAACGTGCATTGTAATATTGAGCCTGTAAAATTAAAATGTGTCTTGTAACACAATGGAAATTTTTGAAGGACCTACAGTTTCCTTTAAAATTGAAGCTTTTTAATACTATAAATTTATGTGCATCTTTTAGTATTGTCTCCATAACATTGTTTCTCATTGCTGTATTTTGAAGGAATTCTCAAAAGTGAATTTCAAGTACTTTATAATATATAAGCTTAAAATATTCACAAAATTATTACTACATTTTTGTCACAACTGGATATTGCACCATAAACATAAACACAAATGATATTTAAAAATATTTTGTGATTTAATTTTGTTTTACAGTGATCAGCATGTTGGTAAAATTTATTCCAAATCCTCATCCTTTCTGGATTATGTCAGAAAGTCTCTCAAGAAGCTTGGATTAGATGAGTCCAAGGTCAGTATGTGATTACCCATTATTTTCATAAGAACAGGATAATTTCTATGGGGTAATGAATTGAATTAATACAAAATCATTTGCCTTCTATTTTTCTCTTATTTATGAAAACATTGTAAATTATATTGATACCAAACTTCCATTACCTTTATTTCAGTTGACATCTGTCAATGTGTATAGTCTGCTAGTTTACATCTTCAGAGAGTCCTCTTTTAGGTTCTTTTCAGGAAAAAAAATGCCAACTCTCAAATCAAAATACAGTTAAAAAGCAAAATAACAAAAGGGAATTCTAAGTAAAACACAACTGCTTTTAATTTTGAACTGCTTTTATTTAAAGATTATATAACTAATTAAAATTAAAATTCTTAAATTCAAAAAAGACTAATTCTTAAGTTAAAAAGCCTTTGAATGAGAGAACCCTTGAAAGTGGTTTACCATCATTAGTTCAAGCTAATAATTGAAAACATATTGTTGGGGACACAGAGATAAATTAATTGACTAGTACCCCTCACCCCTCTCCCCTCTGGTTACTGCAGTTTGTTCTTTATTTCAGTGTTTCTGGTTCTATTTTGCTTGCTTGTTTGTTTTGTTGATTAGATTCCACCTATAGGTGAGATCATATGGTATTTGTCCCTCACCGCCTGGCTTATTTCACTTAGCATAATGCTCTCCAGTTCCATCCATGCTGTTGTGAAGGGTAGGGGTTCCTTCTTTCTTTCTGCTGTGTAGTATATGGAAAAAAGTAATAAATATTCTAACACTGAGAAAATAAAGAAATTCTCAATATGATTTAAATGAGTTGTCTAAAATATTAAGTTTAGCTTGGATCATTCTGGTATTTTTGATTGATTATAAATTGAAATAAAGAATAAAATGTGATTAAAGGAATGAACTGTATTTTACGAAAGAGAAAACTTACCCAAACATGGTTATTACAAAGCTAAAAGGTATTAAGGTGTTCATTATCATACTAATTATTTATTTACTCCCCAGTTGCTTTAGTGCTTAAGACAAGTGGACTGGTACTAATTAGTTTCCTCCCCCTATAAAATGGTTATTTAGAAAAGCATTTCTTTTCTTTTTTTTTTTAATTTTTTAAAAGATTTTATTTATTTAGTTTTTAGAGAGGAGAAGGGAAAGAGAAAGAGAAGGAGAGAAACATCAGTGTGTGGTTGCCTCTCATATGCCCCCTACTGGGGACCTGGCCCACAACCCAGGCATGTGCCCTGACTGGGAATTGAACCAGCCACCCTTTCATTCTCTGGCCAGCACTCGACCTCTGAGCCACACCAGCCTGGGCTAGGAAAGCATTTCTAGTTCATAGGATTTAAGAAAGATTAAATGAGGTAATACAGGTAAAGGGCTGAATGAACACAATGTTTATACATAGTAAATACTAACTAAATAGTACTAGTTTTTGTCCTGATCTTTGTGTACTTACTAGTAGTAGCACCATTGATATGACTCCTATAAGTATTTTTATTTAGTCACTAAAATGAAGATCCTTCTAGTCTTGAATAAATTAGCAAGAATAGATACTTCTTTTGACGTTATTTTATTTCTAGGTTTTGTAAAAAATATTTTTAATCAGGCTGATTGTCTTTCACTTAGTCTAAATTAGTGCTTATCTTTATTGCATGTCTCAATTTTATATCTTGCATTTAATACCAAGAACACAAACCTATACATTATATTCACAAAGAGTTACCCATATTTTTTGGACCATAAGATGTACCTAGGTTTTAGAGGAGGAAAACAGGAAAAAAAAATTTGAAGCAAAAAATGTGGTAAAATATTTAATAACATAAATAACATAATATTTCACTAATGTAAATGTAAAGAGAAGTCAACAGCAGCATTAACAACCATTATTCCTCCCAAATTTGCGGGAGGGGAAGTGCCTTTTATAGTCTGAAAAATACGGTTTTTCCTTAAACTAAAAATATATTACTTTTTGCCAAAAACTAAATGGTAAAAATCCAGAAAAATTGTTACTTACCCTTTCTTATGGCTTTCTCTTCCCAGATTTGTCTTTAATAATAATCATAGTAAGTGTTCCTTAATATGCTCATTTTGTTCCTGAAAAGAATAGTAACAATCATTAATGTTTACTAAGTACTTACTATGTGATAGTTACTGTACTTAGGACATTACAACATTATTTTATGTGTTCTTCAGAAAACATGATCTATATTATTATAAATTTCCCAGTGTAGTGATGTAGAAAGAGAGGCTTGGAAATGGCCAAGTTATTTTCCCAGGATCACAGACTAGCCAGGGATAGGGCAGAACTTATCACAGATTCAACTAACATTAAAACCTCTGCTGTTAACCACCACTGTATGGAGAGTGAAATTAGAAAGACAAGAAGAAAAGACTAATGTAGATACATAGCACCATGTCAAATCAGTCTAAAATGATTACCTTTATTAATTAATAAAGGCAATAACAGCACCCTTCTGATTTTCTCATAATACTGTTCATACTCATTAAAAACAAATATGTTGAATAAAATTGGTTAGAAAAAGGAAAGGAAAAGGAAGGTACAGAACAACATGAGGTGTTTAAAAGGGTGTGCTGGCGAGAGGAAGTAAATAGAGGAGTATGTGTAATTTGGGTGTTTTTGTTTGTTTGGGTTTTTTTTTCCGCCTGTTTGTTTGTTTTAATGTTAAGCAAGAGGAATTAAGAGAGTTGTGTTTATCATGCCAAAGTGGTTGGAAATAGGATAAGTTATTAAAACCAAACTGACATTTCCAATCCAATACAAAATCCTATTATTTTTATACCACATCATGAAGTATCAATGCTAAAATAAAAGTTTTGACCACAAGCTAATAAAAAGGCATTTATGTATAGTTTTGTTCATTTATTTTTATTTTACTAATTGATCTTTTAGAAAGAGAGGGAGGAGGAGGAGAGAGAGAGAAACATAGATTTGCCCCATTTATTTATGCATTGTTGGGGGAGAACCCCAAAATTCTACGTTCAGGATCAATTCAGAAGAACTGACACACAGCCTTATTCAAATTCATAAGAGCTTTAATAGGAGAAACTTACAAACATGGGCAAAGCAGCTCTTCCCAGTGGTGGCTGGCTAGGACCAAAATCCACACCCCTCCCTGGACAGGGTCTCTTTATTGTAGGGGGTTAGTAGTAAAGCCATGTGGTAGGCAGTCATGTTGACAACTGGAAAGAACAATGCATTCCTAAGTTAACAGGTAACACCAGGTAGTTATCATACTCTACATGGTCATTAACCACCCTCCTGGGGCATGATGTTTATCTTTGAGTGGCATTCTGGTTTTCTGGGTAGTCAGCCAAGCCTCAGGCTACAGAGAGCTAAAAGTGCAACATTCCCCAGCTGCCTTTGCTGCTGGAGCCACATTGCATCTCAGTGAGTTACCATATTGCATTTGTTGGTTGTTTCTTGTATGTGCTCTGACTAGGGATCCATCCTGCATCCTTGGCATATTGAGATGAAGCTCTAGCCAACTGAGCTACCCAGCCAGGGCTAGTTTTACTTTTTAAATGAATTAATTTTCACCTGGAATTCTGACCACTAAAAAGTATCTAAATCATTTAACTTTAAAATATTAAATATGCCCAAATATTTAAAGAATCTTTGACTAAATTTATAATCATTTGTTAACAAACTATGTATAATCGAGAGTATAGGGATTTGTTGATGATGTTTCTGATCTTTTAAAGCACATCTCTTCATACTTAAAGCTATGGAAGGAAATGAAATTCCCCAAAAATCTCCTAACATGCTCTGGATACATTTTCAGTCGAAGAAATCATGTTCAACACGTGGAAGTAAAAAGAGGCTGTTCATAGACAAATAATCATTCCAGAGGAGATCAGAGCCGCATGTGCTAGATACATACATGTCTCATGCACAGCCTAGAGAATTAAGTTCTGTAGTTGGCGGTGAAAGACAGCATTGGATGTTTTCTCTTAGAGCAGCATTTCCGGATTTCAGGAGTACTGACATTTGGGTGATTCTTTGCTGTGGGGCTCCCTGGGGCATTGCGGGATGTTTAGCAGCATCCCTGGCCCCTACCCACTAGTTGCCAGCTGTAGTAACCTAGTGATAACAATGCCAAAAATTTAATTTGAAAAAGTCTCCAGACATTTCCAGAACTTCCCAGAGGGGAAAGAATCACCCGAGTTGAGATGCGCTGTGTTTCAGCTTTGTCATCTGGGTAATTCAATTTGCAGTCATCTGACGTTCTGTTATAAACTCCATGTTTGAAAAGAAAATGCCACCCAATGCCAAGAAGCTTTGAGAGGAAGGAGGAAAGAATCAGTAATTCCATTCTTACATTTTCTTAAGACTTTTTATTCAAAGTGATACTTTCTTTGATCTTTGTGTTTAGCTCTAACCACCTAAGGGTGATGTTGTTTCAGCCGAGCATAAAACATAGGTCTGTTTAAGAAGAGAGTTTAGATTTTACAGTAAAATTAAGGCCAACTCTATACTACTGAAAACAATAAATTGTGACAGAACAACAGCCTCCTTCTATCAGCAAGTATACTGTTTATATTCGATGGATTTCTAGAATGAAATGTTACAATGAAAATGCTTGATCTTTGTAAAACATTTCAATGGAACTTTAAAAAATGTCAAAAATAACAAAATCCTAGTGATTAGCTTTACCTAGACCATAAATAAATTAGGTATTCTCAAACTTTATCTTCTGTCCCAAACTTCATCTCACCAAATTTCAGAAAACCTCCAAAATTATTTTTAAGCTTTCATGTTTTATTCTTCTTTTGTATTTCTTTTCTTTCTGTCTCCTCATCCATGCATATACTGCACACACACACATTGTAGGATTTTAAAAGTGTCACAACTGATATTGTTTGCTAGACAAAGAATGAGCTGTAGCATTTGTCCATATAAGAAGAGGGGAATAAAATTAGCTTATGTTCTCTAAGAGCTTGTGTGTGTGTGTGTGTGTGTGTGTGTGTGTGTGTGTGTGTGTGTGAGAGAGAGAGAGAGAGGGAGGGAGGGAGGGAGGGAGGGAGGGAGGGATACGCATATAGTGGATACTCAAATGAAGAAGTAATGTCAAATATTGACTTGATGGAAGGGGGGTTATACTGTTGGATGGACAAAGTTGAAAACTTCTGAGCTAGAACCTTAATGGAAGTAGATAGAGGATAATTCAGGAAAAAAAAAATCCTTAGATATTTTCCAAAACAGGCCAGCAAAAGCAAAACTTTTGAGGCCAAAATCATTTAGTTATTCATCAACAGACATTTCTTTTGAAGAATTTCTCATATGTCAGGAACAGTGAAAACTGGAGCTATAAAGATAATTAAGACATAACCCATGAAAAAAGAAAATGAGTAATAGGATGAACTTGCAATAAAGTACAGTGGAGGCATAGGAGCAAGGAGTGACTCGCTCTGCCTGTGAAGATTTTACAAAACACTTTGGTTCCTTAGCTTGGTCTTGAAGGATGGGTAGGAGTTGTTTAAGCAAACAAGGTGGGAAGGTGGAGAGCAAGGAATTCATTTCAGGTGCGTGGGGGAGGGGAGGAGCTTGTGCAAAACCAGAGATGTAAGAAACATGGCTCTGGACCTGGCATTGCTGGAGCATAAAGGAAGCAGGGGAGGCAGTGGTGAGAGATGAGGTTAAAGCAGGGGCACGTGTGGAGAGGCCAGATAAACTGCTCTTCGGACATTAAATCAGAGATAGATCAGGACTAATCATAGTAGTTTAAATACTACTATGGGAGGGCAGGCATCATTGCATAGAATGGCCAACAGCTGATGTGAGGAGCTCATAAACTTTTCTGTGTGGTATGTATTCATTAGTGATCTAGATTGAATGAATTCCTCTAACCCTAAAGAAACAGTGAATTCCTGTTACAGATTAAATACATAGAAAACTTGTCATCTTTGCTGATATGAGACAAACATGTGCATTATTCCTGTAAATAAGTTCCTGCTTCCTCTTTCAACTACCAAAGTAATAGTTAACTCAGAGGAGAATCATTAATGCAGCAGTGTCTGACTCATTTTCACCGGGGGCCCCACCAGCCGTACGGTGGCCTTCAAAGGGCCAAATGTAATGTTAGGACTGTCTGAATGTAACTACTCCTAACTGTTAACTGAGAGCTCGGCGCTGCTGCTGGGTAGAAACAAGGTGGAGGGCCGGATTCGGCCCGTGGGCCCTGTGTTTGCCACTTGTGCATTAATGAATGTTAAAAAACATTGGGTAAAAGATCAGGGGGAACAATATATTTACAGTCTGAAAGTACCCTCCACAGATTATTAGTTACAAAAGTGGATAAACCTGGTCAACACCCTATACCAAGTGATCAAAGTTAGCATCACCATTAATGGGACAAAAGGGCGTCATCTGCCTCTGTCTTTTATAGCATGATTTTAAAAGCATTGGATCCCAGATGTTGCATTGCATTTGGTTGTCATGTCTCTAGTTGCGTTTAATCTGGAACAGTTCCTCAAGTCTTTTTTTGTCTTTCATGACATTGACGTATTTTGAAAGGCCGGTTGTCTGTTTCCTCATGAGTAGATTAAAGTTATGCATTTTTGGCAGGAATATTACATAAGGGACGTTGTCCATCCCAATGCATTTCCATGTGAAATATTAAAGCCTCATCTCTATATCAAATCACATCATTGAAGAAGTCTATTCGCTTGTTTAAGCCCCTGTAGCTACAGTAGTTCATCCCTGTAGGGATGCATTATCAGAACTGCGATTAAATAGCTTGTGTTTATCAAGGTTTTAAGAAGAAAGAAATATGGCTATTTTATTGCAAGGAAAAAAAATTTGCTCAGGTTTCCCCCCCTCAAAAGTTTGTGATAGGTATTCCAGGAATACATATACTTAAAAGAAAAACTAGAATCTCTCTTCTCCACAAGAACCCAGAAAGACATATACAGCCTCACCTCATCAGAGTGTAGTTTTAATAAGAGCTGGATTCAAAACAGTGACTGAGTTATTGTTAGTTTCTTAGCAGTAATTCATGTTTTCTAATTTTTTGCCATTATGTGATTGGCTCCTGAACTACCAAATAATTCACTTATTCTCTTAGATCATTTTTCTCTCCAGGTTTTTGCTTAGTTATAGGTTATTTATTTGTGACTATTCTCACCTTCAACTAACTTTGTACATCACTTTCAGTAACCTTATCCTCCCTCCAGAAAAAAAATTCTAGTTGATTAATTTGATCTCTTTCATACCTGTTTGGATAAACTTTTTATTCTACACCATTTCATCAGCAAGGCCACTACATTAGACTATGCAGTTTTTGCTCTGCAGAAAGGCATCTAGCTAAGGGCACAAGGAGAACTGAACTTCCAGTCCATGTTCCATTTACAACAGGTGCCGTGGCCCTGGACTGCCTCCACCCAAAGGAAACTGAGGGAGTATTTTTTCTTTTAAAAAAATATTTTATTGATTATGCTATTACAGTTGTCCCATTTTTCTCTCCCCTTCATTCCCTTCTGTCCTGCACCCCCCTCCCACCAGCTTTCTACCCCCTCCCCCTCCACCCCTAGGTCATGTCCATGGGTTGTGTATATAAGTTCTTTGGCTTCTACATTCCCTGTACTATTCTTAAACTCCCCCTGTCTATTTTGTACCTACCAATTATGCTTCTTATTCCCTATACCTTTTCCCCCATTGTATTCCCACTGCCTCCCCACAGATAATCCTCCATGTGATCTCCATTTCTGTGATTCTGTTCCTGTTTTAGCTGTTTGCTTAGTTCATTTTTGTTTTTGTTTTTAGGTTCAGTTGCTGATAGTTGTGAGTTTGTTGTCATTTTACTGTTCATAGTTTTGATCTTCTTCTTTTTCTTAACTAAGAAAACATTTAACATTTCATGTAATAAGGGCTGGGTGATGATAAAGTCCTTTAACTTGACCTTATCTGGGAAGCACTTCATCTGCCCTTCCATTCTAAATGAAAGCTTTGCTGGATAGAGTAATCTTGGATGTAGGTCCTTGCCTTTTCTGACTTGGAATACTTCTTCCCAGCCCCTTCTTGCCTGCAAGATTTCTTTTGAGAAATCAGCTGATAGTCTTATGGGAACTCCTTTGTAGGTCACTATCTTCTTTTCTCTTGTTGCTTTTAAGATTCCCTCCTAATCTTTAATCTTTCTCTGCCCTCTGCCAGCTTTCAGTCACTTCCCCTGCTACCCACAAGCAAATTGAGCCCTTCTGGTGCTGATTCCAGGGTGAGTGGTTTTGTGTATGTTCTGGGACCTTTTGGGTCTCTACAACGAACTCTCCTGTGAGGCTAGGAGTTTCTTGTGCTGCCTCAGCCCTCACAGGTTTTTACAACCAGAGGTTTTGAAGCTTCATTTCCCCATGCTGGAATCCTGGGTTGCAGGGTCTGTCTCCCTCCCTAGTTCTTCCTGGTTTATCCTCACGCAAATGTGGTACTGCCTAGTCCACTAACCGCTGCCTTTCTGTGCATCCTCTCTGCCCCAGCTACCTGTCTCCACCCCTCTTACTGGTCTGGATGAATGTTTCTTCTTTAACTCCCTGGTTGTTAGACTTCCATATAGTTCAGTTTTCTGGCAGTTCTGGTTATTTTTTGTTTTTAAATCTGTTGTTGCCCTTTGTTTGGTTGTCAAGGAGGCAAAGTCTATCTACCTATGCCTCCATCTTGGCCAAAAGTCCAGGAGTATTTTTTCTAATTCTCACAGAGACACCATATCAGCTATTAGTAACAGCCCTGTCATAAGTCACAGATACCCTAAATCCAATAAGGTGAGAGAGGAAGAAGAGAGGAAACGTGTACCCATGGAAAGATTTGTGCAAAAGTTGCTCCATGACCCTTTGCCAAAGCAGTAATTCAGCAGGAACACATTAAAATAGGGCTTAGTGTTCAGAGGCACTCTTAAGTATTAACTTATTTGGTATGAGGCTATTTTGGGTTATTCAATAAGACAATATTAAGAAGCTTTTTTATGTTATCTTTGTTCTGTTATATAACAGTCTACCTAATTTCTGTTCAATTTTTCATGACAGGATGATCTTCAAAGAACATTCACTTCTTTTTTTTTTTTTTGCCTTAGCTATTAGGAGGCTCAAAGTTCAACTTATGTTTGATTTCAGCAATTGTCCTTAGCTAGGTTATTTTAGTATTATGTTCTCCCTTGAATTTTATACCCTTGAGAATTTATTCTTTATTTAATTGCCCTACCCTTGATACATTTTTGTGCTTTTTATTATGAAACACCTCAAATTCTTCTTGAAAAGAAGCATATTATTAATGATAAAGTTTCCTTTAATTTATGATTATATAGATTTGGAGCAAATACATTTAGGGGAAGAATTAATAATTAAACATCTTTGAGATGGTAATCAAAAACAGTATGTCAAAGTTATATGCAAAGACCAAGTCTAATAACATTTTAATGCCAAGTTCACAGGAGATAAAAGGATATTTCCATTAAGCAATAGAACATTCTTATGTAATATAAGTCTAATTCTATGTAAGAATAGCCACATTGCCTATGAAAATTATCTTTCTTCTCCCAGCTAACCACAGGGAATCATTAGGTGTAGAAATGTCTTCCTGCCAACCAATAGCCCTAGGGAATAGACGATACAATCATTGAAAGAATAGGAAAACCCATTACACCTTTTATTTACTTTTTATTTAAGGAAGAAAAGTAAGAGCTGCTTAATTATTTTATTAGTACTGTTAATATACCTGGAGATTATTATGCTAAGTGAAATAAGCCAGTCAGTGAAAGACAAATACCATAAGATCTGACTTACATGTGAAATCTAATGAACAAAATAGAAACAGAGGCATGGATATGGGAACAGACCAACAGCTGTCAGAGGGGAGAGGGGAGGGGGGACTGCATGAAGGACGGTGAGGGGAGTAGCCAGAGAGCATGTGTTTATAGCACATGGACATGGACAGTGGTGTGGAAATGACCTGGGGGGTGGGGCTGGGTTGAGGTGGGCAAAGGGGGGAAAAGTGGGGACAACTGTAATAGTGTGAACAATAAAAATAAAGGAAATATTCATCAAAAAATACTGTTAATATAGAAAAAACATTAATTTCAAACTCACATTATTGTAGATTGTTAGAATTATTGGTGTACAAAATCTGCAAATGACTAATGAAAAATATATGTAATAATTCTATGATATATCAATAATCAATTTTAAAATGAAAATTAGTTGAACTTGGTTTTTATGTAGATTGTGCTATTCAGATAGTAGTAAGTTCAAATTTTATTTCCTTTAGCTAGTAATTCAACAGATATATATTAGAAAATATGGAAAGAACTTTATACATTACATTTTCCTTTCTTTTTAAGAAAGCCTTTATCTTATGGCCCATAAATTTCAAGCTTAAGGAGATTAGTCACATACATCATTCCATTATTTCTAAAAGACTCACTTTTGCGTATGTGCTCCAGAAGACTCTCATTGACACTGATCTTTTGAGTGATCACATAGATAACATCCTCTGTCAGCCAACCTAAGACTGTCAGACCCACTTCAGCCTCATGTACAAGATCAGCTAATGGACTTTAACTCTTCATTCACCTACCCTAGTTCTCGAGCCAGTCATATCCTAGCCACGGGTATGTCAGCACTTCAACCCCCCCCATCTAATGGTGAGAACTAAGTCAGTTGTTAACTCATTTTCTGACCACATAGGGTATGGGAGGGTTCTCTGAACAACTATATGTCTCTCACCTCTTCAACCCATTCCCCATTAAGTTGAAGTATGGTCCACTTTTGTTTATCTGGACCCCCTTATACAGAGCTATAAAAAGACAACTTTAATTAATCAATACATGGAGGAGAAGGGTCAAGTTTCCCATGGAAAATAATATCTAAATAATTAATTTAGATATTCCACCCTCAAGGAGATGTAGCATAACTCCCCACTCCTCAAGTATGGGCTGTACATAGTGACTTTCTTTCAAAGCATACAGTAGGGAAAGGGGGGGAAAAGAGGAACTTAACGTTGAAGAATTGTGACAGACATCTCATCCAGGCAGAGACATCAACAGAGATGTTGAATGAGACATCAACAATCTCATTCAACATCAACAGAGACAGGTCGTACTGGTAGTGTGTGCTTTCGATACAATGTGAGGAGCACGGCACTTCTGTAATCTTTTTCTAAAAAACCCGTAGCCCTAGTCTAATTATGAGCAAAACAGCTGACAAATCCCAGGGGAGGAATGTTCTGCAAAATGCCTGACCAGCACTCCAAAACTGACCGGGTCATCAAAATCAAGGCAAGTCTAGGAAACCGTCACTAGCAGTAGGACTAAATGCAGTGTGGTATCCTGGAACAGAAAAAGGACATTAGCTAAAAACAAAGGAAAGCACAATAAAGTATAAACTTTAGCTAATAATGTATCAGTATTGGTTCATTAATTATAACAGATAGCCATATTATAATATATTAATGATAGGGGAAAATGGATATATGGAAACTTATCTCCAAAATTAATGTTTATTTTTTTTGAATGAGAAAAGCTTGTTTTTTGAACCTTTGCTTTATGTCACACATTGTGGTAAAAAGCTTTGTTTGTGTTAGCTCACTGAATACTAAGGATGACCTTATGAAAGAAGTAGTTACCCTCGTCTTAGAGGCAAGGAAATCGAGACATAGGTTGAATGGGTTTCTTCAAGTCCAAATCTAAGAAACTGGGAAGGAAGGATTCCAATTTAGATGGTCTCACTCCAGACCTTGTGCTCCTCCTTGTCATTTTGATTTCACTTATTAACAGATGTTGAGCACAAGACAAGCATATAGCATTTTCCAAAGCTAGTGGTCGTCCAGACAAATAAGCCTATGATGAGGAAGAGCAAAGAGAAAATTTGTGCTTACCAACAGACAAAATAAATGCACATCTAAACTAGGCTGAAGAATTTAGGTTTCAAGTAAAAGTAGAAGAATTTAAGGAATGTTGAATTTTATTGAAGCTTTAAAGAAAAGATGCTTATATCCAGAACTTTGACTCTTGAAACTTACACAGACAGGATGAAATTGGTTAGGCATTTTAAATGTGTTGATTAATAACACATATACTTTTTAACATATAGGGTGTATTGAAGTTAAAGTCACTGTCTAAAATTATAAGAATTGTTCAGGGGAATCTAAAACACCTGAATACGGCTGCTCATTTACTGTATCAGCCCAGTTCTTGAGGACTGGATATCTCCCCTAACCCAAAGCACAGCCCACTGAGTCTAGGGGACGGGCAGCAGGGAACTGTAGGTGTCATGACCAACACTCCCAATGCCATCCAGTGTGCACTTTAACTTTTAAGTTTCCATGTATGTCTTTACCTCAGTATGCCTAATACTTTAGTATGCCTGTACTTTGCATACTTTAGTAAGACATACCTCAGTATGCCTATAATTAGGCTGCCTATACCAGGTGGCACCTCTATTATGTCTTCCTTTGGCCCTACCTGGGCTCTCACTGGCTTTAACACTCAATAATGTCATCTATAAAATGAGAACATAAATACATGTATGTTACAGATTGATATTAGACTTAAATGAGATAGCATTTTTGTTTCTAAATTTTCATATAATTTCTGTGATCTAATCAGCATTTGATTGAAAAAATTGATTAAAGCATGAAGACATACCCTAAACATTGAATGTTTTACTTAAAAACATATAAATATACTTTCACTCATTGAAATTTTCTTGCAAGAACAAGGCCATTAGTTTTGCTTTTGGAACACAGGTTTGCATATAGTTTCACTATTTGAAGTTTTGCTTTAGCTGTTTTGCATCAAAGATATCTTTAATGTATAACCTACAGTGTCCAGCTTTGTTTCACTTAAAGTGAAGCTTCCATTTTTGGGGGGAGTTAAGGTGATGTTCTCACTGTTTTAGAATCCACAGAAGCAACTAGTAGAGTGAGAAACAGAAATACAAACTTCTTTGGCAAAATCAGAAAGCACATTAAATCTCAAACCATGTGGTGTTGTAAAGTACAGCGTAAGTAAAAGGGGTGCAGAAGGGTGACAGGAGAACATGCCTAGGGTTACAGATCAACAACACCAACAGAACACAGTCTTCTGAAGTAGCATATCCTAAGCAACAAAATCAACAATTTCTAGTTTAGGTGGGGCTTCTAGTTTGGCATAAATGAGAAACAGAACATTGGAGAACCCAAGTAATCACATTGAAAAACCATTTTATAGGAAGCAGTATGCTGTTGATTCAGGATCGAAAAAAAATTGTGTGTTTCGCGTGCTGATCTCAGATGGCCAGAGATATAAAAACTAAAGACTAACTTGAACACACATAAAATTTTGTGAGATGAGGATTTTTTATGGCTTGAAGTGCAGTCCTGGATCCATTTCAATATACTCTACTGCAGAAATTTGGCCCAGGGGGTACTCATTTGAATCAAAGATGGGCAAAGTTTTAAAAAGATTGTGGAGGTGTGGCATAATCAGTTTGAGTTCTGTCCCGGGAGAGAGGAGGGTGGAGCTCTTACTGGAAGGTAACACTAGAAATTGGATGAGACAAAGCCTTACTTTTCAAAGTTACACTTTTGTACTTCTTAAATTCAAAAGAAACTTACTGCTATAAGAAAAAGAATAGGGGCTTTGAAAAAATAGTACATTTATTTATACATTTGCTAGAATATCTAAGTACAAATCCTTTCAGATATTCTATTCTTTTTTCCAGTCAGTCATTAGTTCTGACCACATGTAATTCGACAACAGTTTCTTCTGGTGACTTTCCTTTATCAGGCCTTTCACAGAGGGGCTCAACTTACAGAAACAAAGTTTTCCTTTTGTGTCCATATTTTATTGATTATGTTATATATACTATTTTCTTACAACAAACAATATAACTAGCATAACAAGCTTAGAAATGAATGCAGTTGACACAGAATTCATGAAAGCTCAGTTGGTGGTAACAGAAACACACAGGTGATTCAACAAGTGGCCTGCTAACCACAGGGGTTCACTGCACTGTGCGTACCATACTTTCTAGAAGAAAGAAGTCAGGAAGTAGTGCTTGTTGATGCATTTACTTAGTTGATGTTAGAGGAAATTATCTTAAATATAAACATATGTCATTATTGTGTTCCTGTTGTCTTTGAGTCATTTTGTCTGGGGTATATCGTTTTAGATATATTGTTTTAAATCTTAATTTTATTCAAAAATTGTTTATTGAGCTCCTATTATATATCTTTAGCATAGGAACAAGAGAAAGTAAATATTTCAGCACTACTGATTGACATTAAACATTGTTAATAGGATGTTATTGGTGGTTTCATTTGTGATATACTGAAAAGCCTGTATTGGTACAACAGATGTAAGTAAAAGAGATTTAGATTTACATTGAATTGCTTCATGAATTCGGAGCTCTTTAGACACCTAGCTTGTTTTACGCTTATTATGTTTACTTTAGGGTGTGATGGATACAAAAAGTCTAACTACTGTTAAATGTGTTGTTATTATTTTTGTTTTATCTTGAAGCTGCCAGAAAAAATGATAATGGACTACTACGAGAAGTATAAGCCTAGAATGAATGAGCTGGAAGCTTTTAATATGGTAAATCTCGGCGTTGAACACATTAAATTGGGTTTGTTGCTAGACTTGAACAGGATCCTATTAAATTTTATTATGGGGCCAACCAACAACCTATATTGTTTTTCTGTTTTTGCAGAAAAACCATTAAGGATCATTTCCTATTTCAGAGCTGTATTAGATGTCAGTAATATAATAAAGAGAACACATGGTAGATTTCTCCTAATGTATATTATAAATGCACAAAAAGAACTTTCAGAGTTCTTTGAACACATATTGGTCTCAATTCTGTTATATCACAAGCATTTCTTTTAATGAATTTTGTTTTTGGTATCCCTTTAAAAGCTTTCTATCACACATGCATGATGGCTTTTGGATTCTACCTCAAAGCCACTTAAAGGACATTCTGTTCCTATTATTATTAAAGAAAAACTTTTGATCTCTGCAGTCTTTATTTTCTGTAGATGTACAATGGGTATTGAAGATTTGGTCATATACAAACTCCTATAGATACATTTTTTTTAAATGTAGTTGTTGTTAAGCTAGTTTTTTTTCCTTTTTGTAACACCTTCCAATCTTGTTCTTTCCTTTAGTTGAAAGTTGTTCTGGCTCCTTGTATAGAGACATTAATTCTTCTAGATCGACTTTGCTACCTAAAAGAGCAGGTAAATTATGTTATTTTTAAATACATAACAAACATCTTTATCAAATCCAGTAATATGGATCCACTTAATATGTAGAATAAGTTTCTTTCACATAAAATTTAAGATTAGGACATAAGATAATTTTCTCATTATATTTTCAAAGTTTAAATATTCATTTCACCTCTTTTAAAACAAACATGTGTATAACAGATGTTTTAAGCAATACCGCCATAATAAAGCTTACATTCTTTTAATTGTATGGTAATTACTGTACAGGTAGGCAGTGAACACAGATTATCATATATGCCATATTGTGTAGCTAAAAGTAATGAAGACCAGACATAAAAGATAATGTATATATGTTGCATTGTGTAAGAATTTGCCCTTTATTTCTCTTTTGAATTTTCGGACATATGCACTCTGCAGTTAGAAAAGTCTTTCTGATCAAGGAAGACGGTGTCTGTTTTTTTTTTTTATTTTCAGTCTTATTTATCTGTGTTGAATGACTAAAAATATTGTGTGCTTTTGGTTATATTTAGGGAAAATGTTTTTTGCAGATTTTACTCAGCTTTGATCAAAATAAAGTTTTGTGAACTGTTTAAATTAAACCCATTTGTGGATTCAGGTTATGTTTCCACTATATAAACCCTTTACTTGAACAATTTCATTTTATCATATGGGGAGCTTTGCTTTCTTCTTTTCAACAAGCTACTCAGAACAAATGGATTTTAATAAATGTTTGCTTTTGTTCTAATTAGTACTTATATGGAGGAAGGTGATTTTTAAATATTTAGAAAATGATGTATTTTTCTAAGCTACTGACTCAAAAAGCACTGCAAAGCTTTGGTTCTGAAGTCAGTGGGTGACAGAATCACTTCTGTTTTACTAGGTGTTCATCGTTCCCCTTTCCAAAATAATTTTCTTGTCCTAAGTATTATAGGTAGTAAAAATGCTATGCATAAAGATTAATGGATTGGTAATGAGATGATAGAAATCATATAAATATTAATTTGTTAATATTTTAAATAATATCTTATAAAATTAATACATGTTTCTTTTAGAATGTAAAATGAAGACTATAAAAAGGGAAAATTAAAAGGAACAATAATGCCACCTTTTAGCACTATTAAATTTTTGGTTTGTGTCAGGGCACATGCCTGGGTTGCAGGACAGTTCCCAGCAGGGGATGCACGAGAGGCAACCCCACATTGATATTTGTTTCCCTCTTTCCTTCCCTTCCCCTGTAGAGATAAATAAATAAAATCTTTTAAAAATTTTGGTTTGTTTTCTAGTGCTTTGCTCTGATTAATCTATGTATGGCATATGTACATGCACATATTTACTACTTTACTTAAAACTGTAATCAAATTATAAATGCTCTTTGCCTTTAATTTTTTAAATTTATTTTATTTAGAATTTTTCTATCTCATTAAACCTACTACAGGCGCTGACTAATGTTTTATCATATAATAATTTAATGCCCTGGCTGGTGTGGCCCAGTGGACCAAGCGCCACACTGCAAACCAAAGGGTCACTGGTTTGATTCCCACTCAGGGCACACGCCTGGATTGCAGTCCAGGTCCCCAGTACGGGGGCATGTGAGAAGCAACCACACATTGATGTTTCTCTCCCTTTCTCCTTCCCTTCCCCTCTGTCTAAAAATAAATTAAAACCTTCAAAAAATAATTTAAGTAATACCCAATTGTTATTGGCAGATTCCAGTTTTTTACAATCAGAGCAAAGAGTAAACTTGTAATTCACTCTCTAGGTACATTTACTTACTTTCTCAGCGTAAGTTCATGAAAGTGAAATTATAAACATTAATTTTATTTAACAAAGAATATTTTTCTTTTATGGTTTGTTTTTTACGTAGTTTTTAATATTAAAATATGTAGCTAGACTTATATCTCTTTTTTATCTTCAACAAATGGTCTTACTGCCAAATCACTTATCAATTTGCAGGAAGACACTGCGTGGTCTGCACTTGTGAAGCTGTTTGATCCTGTGAAATCTCCCAGATGTTATGCTGTTATTGCTCTGAAGCAGCAGCACTGATTTCAATTTAAGCAGAGTATCTGTTTGTGGAATCCATCGCTGATTTTGCTTTTCAAAACATTTATGCCATGTTATGTAACTATTTTAAAAACATTGCCTTACATTCGAAATAAGCAATAAAGTAATAGCTAACAACAGAAGCTATCCTCCATTTTTTCATTGTCATAGCATTCATTTAATAAAATAACATGTGAAAATACTATGAAAGGATTGACCTATATTCCTGATTCAGAATGTCCATAGGACATTGTACTCTGAGCCTTTTTTCTTGTTCAGTGCTTGAGACCCTTGATATTTGCTACATATCACATTTTGCCTTTAACTGATTTTTAAAGAGAGGTGTAGATATAGGTATAGTAAAATTAGTTGTACTGAAGATTATTTACGTTTTTCTCCATATTTTGGAAAGATTTTCCATGTTATCTGGAAGTAAAAAATCCACATTTAAAGGAAAGAAATACCCAGGAAGCCAGACATAAAAAGTACCTAATATGAAGCATATTTTACACTGTGTTAATGCCCTTAAAGGAATAAGCATTTTATAATGAGATACTCATTTTAAGGATCCTGGAGGTTTTTCTTTTTTTCTTAAAGGGATGGGTTGGCACTTAATGAAATTACTTTGTGCTCTGTAAAAAGCTGCTGAGTAAAGCAAGAGTGAGCGAGAGAAGGCCAGCTCTGCCCGTGTGGTACAGGTTTGTTTCATTAACAGGAAACAGGAGGTTTCTAACGCACTCCGAAGAGATGAACAGCTGGGAAAAGCATTCCTTGATGCTCAGCTAGAGACCGTATAAAATTCTCCTAAGCAGACAAAGTAATTGCTATCTTAAATTTTGGAGTCTATCCACAGAGAAGAATAATTTTTTGCTTTGAGTTTTGACATTAATACTGAGTTTGTAAAAAAATATTGAGTTTGCAGACAATATAGATGCGAATTATCAGGAACTTTGTATCTACTACAATACTCGTGAAATTAACCATTTTTTAAGCTTTTTATTCCAAGAAGTTTAAAAAATCTAGAAATGGAGAGTAGAATCCGATGAATCCCCAGGTACTTAATGATGAACTTCAACAATGTCAACATTTTACCAATTTTGTTTCATCTCTACGCACATGAGCACGCACACAAACACACCCATCACCACAACACCCCCGCCCCAAGAATTTTAAAGCAAATCTCAAAAGCAGTTTATTATTTCGTACCAATACTTCAGTATATATTTCTAAGTTAAGGATTTTTTTCCATAATAACATCTGTTGTCCTTATTCATATATCTGTGATTGGCTCAAAAAGTACTTTATATCAGTTTGTTCAATTCAGAATCGAAATGGGTTCATGCATTTGCATTGGGTCCATGCGTCTGTGTAGGTTGTTTATTTTATTTCCTCATATTGTTTACTACACTAGCAGCTATCCCAGAATAAGCAGAAAACCTTTCCAGACTACTTTCTTTCCTTTCATAATTTTACCATGTGTGTAAAATTTTAAACTTTTCCCTGATGCCCAATATTTATATAACATTCATTTCTCTTTATAATAAAGAAAAAAAGAATTTTATATGTGTAAAGCGCAGTTTAGAATAGAGAATTACAACTGTTTCAATATCAAGGAGACTACATAGAACTCCGTATGTTGTAAAACTGTCAGAAATTGTATTTTTCAATTAATGTTTTCAGTTTTTATTAATCAGAGGCAAATGCATCATTCAAGCATCTAACCAATATGAGATGGCCCATACAGTTGCACTGAGATGATAATATTACAGCAAAAAGAAAGAAAAGTATTTTGGTAGGATTGCAGTATTCGTAGACTTTCACAAAAACTGCTCTTTCAGAACTCGTTTACAGTCGAGCTAAAGAATGTGGTGCGTTGGCGGGAGCATCAATTCTGACAGCTACTTTCTGGGTGAGCTAAAACCAGGCTGTTACTCTCTCAGAACCTCTTTTATAAAGTGGAGTTTCAGGTATTATTTATTTCATGATCATTTATGGAATGCCTACCATGTATCAGAGTTTATGGGAGGCACTGACAATACAGAGACAAACATGTCCCTGTCCTTAAAGCTCTCCTAGCACAGGGAGGAAGACAGACCATGAAATTACTAACTCCAACTTAGGGCCTCAGGGCTGATAAAGTCAGAGCATGGAATTCCCCAGGGATTCTTCAAACTGATTGACTTAGGGGAAGAATGATACATTCTTACTAGTACAGTAATACTAGTAGCGTAGTTTGTATTCATGTGATTTAAATTGTTTTGTTGCCTTGGGTAAGTCACTTTATTCAGTACGCCTCAGTTTTCTCATCTCACCATTAATAAGGGTGTTACGAGGATTAAAGGAAGAAAAAACTATGTTATTGAACTCCCTTAAAATATTGTTAGACAACCGGCTAATGAACAAAACTATAGTTTATTAGAACTGCAATAATAGAGGACTCTGCCTTGAGAGAGTCTGAACAGTCTCTGCAGGGAGTCCATCAAGGGAACGCTGGGTCTGGGCCCCAGGGGTCTGGGCAGAGAACGCCGGGACTCGGAAGAGTTCCTGACATGGTGGGTCCACGATCGGTGTCTGTAGCAGGGCGAGTGTTGAAGTGAGTCTTGGTGTGCAAACTGTTGCTTCATAAGTGAACTCTTTGCCACAGTGAGCACATTGTTTTTCGGAGACAAATGAATATGTGGGAATTTCCTGAAACAGTGAAGTTATTTATTGGTTTACAGGTTTATCTTTTCTGGGCAAAGTTTTCCTGTAGCAAATAAATAAATTGTGCGGACACATGTGGTCTCAGTTCTTCGTCCCATTGCTTTCACATGTTGATGCAGGTGGTTGCAGCTCTCAATGTACAAAATCATGTAATTTCAGGCAGATAGTGCATCATATAAAACCAATAGTTGCATTTGTTAAATGCCCTAGAAGGGCAGAAATGGAAACTTCATCATATTTACAACATTGACATTATAGGAAAAAAGTATGTTCTAAGTTCTAATCAGATAATTTACAAATGGATTTTAGTATCCCCTTTCAAATCTGGGGAACTGTCCACATTCAAAATTGATTTGATTATTGGGTGAAAAGCATTGCCTTATATATAGCCATTAAATTTCACAGTCATTTTACTCACTGAAATAATCTGTTAATGTTAATATTTATTTCTAGGTAATTTCTAACCATGTATATATAGTTAGAGTACATATATGTGTGCTCTGTATCTATAGGTATTAATGCAGAGACTGAAGCAAAAGGCTTTTCCACGTTACATGCATCTGAAAATTGTTCTCTGATTTGTGGTTTTAGCCATTGTGCATAATAATAATTATTATTATTTACTTATTATTACCCCCTTTCAACATACATAGTTATTCCAGAATATTTGTCATGAGGTATGAAGTTCTTTCGTGGCTGGTTATGAGCTAAATTGGCTTCGTTTCGTTTCGTTTTGTTTTGTTTTGTCTTTCCTCTAGCATTCTGCTGCTCTTCTACTTTCTTTAAAGTTGTTTTTCAGAATACATGCAAACAATTTGTTTGAATCTCCTCTACTTTAGTTCATTGTTCTAAAGCCATTTAAGAAAACTGTTGCCATTAATTTATTATAAATGTGCATAATGCAGAGATATGTTGAAGTAGACGCAGGTGGACACCTTTACTGTGGGGAGTCCTGACTTAATTAGTATCAGGAGGTCTAGACTAAACAGAAATTGTCAAGAAACGCACCTCTGTGTTCCGCAAAAGGGCTTTACCACCGCGGATTGCAACTCCCCGCAGCTCTCAGGCATATTTCTAGACCCAGTACCCAAGACAGTGCCTGCAACATAACATATTCATGATGAGTATTTCTTACTCAATGTACAAATTCTATCTTAAATCACTTACCAAAAATCACTTACCAAAATGTCCTATAGAGTAGTATCTGATGGATTCTGTCTTCATGTATTATAAAACATTGATTTTTACTTAAGACACTATCCTAAGCACTTTACTAGTATTATTTAATCCTAAGAACAAATCATGAAGTAGATATATTGTTATTCCCATTTTATAGATTAGGAAACTGGTAGGAGTAAATATTAATCTTCTCTCTTAACATTATTCTTCATCTCATATTATTTCTACACACCATTTTGCAAGTAGAAAAAACTGACATGATGTACAGTGAAGTTGAAAAACGAGAAACTAGGGAATAGAAGCAAACCTACAGGGCTCCCATATATTTCAGGTATGAGCACCTTTAAAATAATTATTCTTACTAAGTTGATTGTTGATAGATATGTATTTATTGCCATTTTATTTTTAAACTTTTTTCCTCTATTTCTCTTCTTCTTCTTAAAGCAAGCCCTTTAACATTTGTTGCAGTACTGGTTGGTGCTAACAAACTCCGTTAGCTTTTTCTTGTCTGGGAAGCTCTTCATTTCTGTTTCAAATTTAAATGATAGCCTTCCTGGGTAAAGTAGCCCTGATTGTAGATCCTTGCTTTTCATCACCTTGACTATTTCTAACCACTCCCTTCTGGCCTGAAATGTTTCAGTTGAGAAATCAGATGACAGTCTAATTGCAGCTCCCTTGTAGGTAACTACCTGCTTTTCTCTTGGGGCTTTTAGGATTCTGTCCTTGTCTTTAAGCTCCGACATTTTAATTATGTGTTTTGGTACAGCCTCTTTGGGCCCATCTTGTTTGGAACTCTTTGCACTTCTTGGGCTTTTGTATCTTTTTCTTTCACCAGAATAACGAAGTTTTCAGTCATATTTCTTCAAATAGGTTCTTGATTCCCTTGCTCACTATCTTTTTCTACTGGTGTTCCCATGATGTGGATGTTGTTATGCTTCATGTTGTCCCAAAGGTTTCTTAAACTTTCCTCCTTTTTTTTAAAAAAAAATTCTATTTCTTTTTGCTGCTCTTCTTGGGTATTTTTTTCTATCTTGTTTCCTACATCACTGATTTGATCCTCTGCTGCCTCTAACCTACTGTTTATTCCTTCTAGTATATTATTTATTTCAGATACTGTATTCTTTATTTCTGGCTGGTCTTTTTTATGGTTTCTATTTCTTTTTTCTTGCTGTTGAGGATCCTTATAATCATTACTCTAAACTCTATACGATAAATTGCTTGCCTCCCTTTTATTTATTTTTTTTTATCTGGAGGATTCTCTTGTTCTTTCATTCAGGGCCTGTTATACTTGTCTTCCTATTTTGGCTGCCTCTTTGTGTTTGTTTCTATGTATTAGGTAGATCTGCAAGACTCTGGTGTAGGCCTATGTCATGCTGACTGTGACTGGCCCTGTTAGGAACTATAAGCAATTCACAGCCTGTGGCCTTCTCTTCTGAGCCTGTTTGTGTGCAGAAAGAACCAAGCTGTGCACCAGGGCCAGCTTTTATTAGCACTGGGCCAAGGGGAGTGTCACCTAAAGTCTAAGAGCTCCCAGAGATCTGCTTAGTTGTTAAACTTAATCAGTGATGTAGCCTCATGCTGTACTGAGCAGCCCAGCTAAACTCCAAAGGTTAGGATAGAGTAATTCCTGTGGGTGGGGCCATTGCTTCCTTTTAGGCTATTGAGACTTAGAAGGGAGTGCTCTGCCTGAGAAAGATGGCTTCTAAGTGTGGGGAATGACTCAGCACAGGGATCCTGGTGGCTGTTCCTTCAGTTCTCTCCCCAGAGCCACTAGCCCCAGACTTTCCTCCTGCATCTTTACTTTATTCTGCCCTCCCTCTGCCAGAGCCCAGGGTAAGTGAATGCAAATAGTATGTCGTGTGTTGGCCCTTTAAGAGGCTCTCTACATCTCCAGTCATCTCTCTCTGGTGGACAGAAACCCCACTGCTTTTCACAGCTGGATGTTATCTGGGTTCCTTTACTGGCTCTGGTGCTGTAGGCTGGGGAGCCCAGTTTGGGGTGTAGGCCCCACGCTTCTCAGGGGGATCTGTACCAGCTGTTGAAGTATCCCTCCAGAACTTCAGCTGCTCCCCATGGAAGCCTAGCCAGCCCTCTCGTGCCTCCTCTGTTCTCCCTACCAGTCATGTTGTGGTGAAGTGGTTTCTTCTGTCTGTCTATGGTTATAAGGCTTCTTTCCAGCTAGTGTTCAGTTGGTTATTCAGGATGATTTCTCTATGATTTAGTTGTAATTCCAGTTTGGTCCTAGGAGAAGGTTTGTGCACCTTCCACCTACTCTTTCACCATCTTGGATCCTTGGAACTTTCTTACTAATATGAAAGAGATAAAAGACTGATTTTAAGCACAGAATTAAAAACTATAAAGAATTATAAAATGGAAATTCTAGAAGTGAAAAAAATAAATTAGCCAAAATTCCTACTTTAGCAGATTGGTTTAATGGAGATTAGACACAACTGAAGTATGAATTGGTGAATTGTAAAGAAATTCTGAAATATTCAGAATGAAGCACAAACAATGAGTTTTAGAAAAAGTAATCAGAAGACAGGATGAGAAACACAGGGAATACATTGAAAAAAGTCTGACATACATATAATTGAAGTTTCAGAGAACAAGAATATAGAGGATGGAGAACTAGTGGAGATAATTGGCTAAAAATAAAGTTAAACTTTAAGCCATAGATTCAGGAAGGAAAATTTTATTTATTTTTTTTCAATTACAATTTACATTCAATAATATTTTGTATTATTCCTAACAGGGAAATTCTTAGCATTACAGACCTACCTCAAGAAACTAGAAAAATCTCAAATAATCTCACCTTACACTTAAAGGAATGAGAAAAAGAACAAGAAACTAAGCCAAAAGTGAGTAAAGGAAAGGAAATAATAAAGATCAGAGAATAAATTAAAAAATGCAAAAATCAATGAAAACAACAGCTGGTTTTTTGAAATGATAAACAAGATTGACAAACCTTTAACCAGAGTCATCAAGGAAAGGAAGAATAGTTTTAAAAAAGAAAAACATATCTAGGCCCATGTGAAAACTGGAACACCAGAGAAAACAAGGAAGTCTAAAAATATCCAGAAGAAAAAAACCCTCATTACCTACAAAGACATACTCCTGGAATGACAGTGGCTTTCTCAACAGAAACAGTAGATGCTGGAAGATAAATTGAACAATACCTCCAAAGTGCTGAAAATAAACAACTGCTAAGATAGATTTCTATGCCCCATAAAAATATCCTTCAAGAATTAAGGTGAAATAAAGACAGCTTCAGACAAATAAAAAAATAATTTTTTAACAGTTTTCCACTGAAGTTTTTAATACTAAAGGGTATTCTTTGTGCAGGATGAAAATTATTTCAGATGAAGGGCTAGAAATAAGAAAGGAAGACCAACAAAAAAGTTATATAAGTAAATTCAGGTAAATATTGACTATATAAAACAATAATAATGTCTCTTGGGAGTTATAATGTACCTACTGCTGAAATGATCAAAACTAGTAGCATACAGGAGAAAGTAGTAAACAAAATTAAAATATTCTAAAAGATTTCCAATGAAGATGGTGGCATGAGTAAACACAGTACTCAGAATCTTCTACAACCACATCATAATTACAACTAAACTACAGAAGAAACATAATTCAGAACCACTTGAAATCTAGCCAAACGGAAGTCCTATAACTAAGGCTACACTGAGACTGATAGGAGAGGAGGAGATGCAGAATGGCCTGGTCCCACAGGCAGTTAAAAATTGGGAGGGATATCTCTGCTGTGGAGGTCCTGCAGAGTATAAGGAGCGAGGGTCCTGACCCAGTATCAGAACCCTCTAGCCCAGGGTTCCATTGCTGGGAGGAGAAGTCTCCATAACTTGGCTATAAGAACCAGTGGAGAGTGTGGCTGAGTGGAGAAGGGCTCCTGGAATCCCAGGCATACCTCTTAAGGAGCTCACACATGGACTTACACACACTCACTCCCTCTGAGCTCCAGTGATGGGGCAGCAGCTCAAAAGGCACCAGGGACATACAGGGATGAACTGAATTGTCTGGCTGCTTGGCGAGAGCTGGAGGGGCAGCTTTCTCCCAGACAACGGGAGTGCTAGCAGAGGCCATGGTGCCTTTACAGAGCTGGCAGGTGGATGTCATATCAGAGTTTCCATCAACGTGGTTCACCCTGTTAGCCCTGCCTCGGTGATTCCATGAGACCCTGCCCCACCCAACTTGTGGGCCTACCCAAGCCATTTGCAGTGGCTTTTCCATATAAACGGCCTATCTTGCTTGGCTCATGCTGCAGACTCCTCAATTCTCTGAAACAAGAAGCATCTGGCCTCTGTGAACCCTCTACCTCTTGCCAAGTGGCCCTACAGCTGGCACTGGTGGCATCCAGGCTCAATTTGTAGGCTGGCCTCTCCTGTGCACCTCCAAGCCTAGTACAAGTAGCAGCAATCTGCAGATGCTCTTTGGTTCATGATGGGTGGACCTGGGCAGGGTACAGGCAGTGGCTGACCTTGGACCACCCAGGAGGCCTCAGAGCTGGTGCACCCAGTGGACAGTTTCAGACCACACTGGATTACAACCTTACCATCTCCACAAGTGACACTCTCAATGGACAGACTCAGGGCACCAAAATCCTACTAAAGCAAGTCCTAGAATACATAGAATACGCCCCCAAACAGCAGTTCCTCTACTGTAGTCACAGATGGTCCTCAAAACCAAATGGACTGGGGATCAATTTTTCCCAGTGATGTGCCAACAGCAATCAAGGCTCAATTACAACAGGGCAGTGCACACAGCCCACACAGGGTGCACCTGGATCACCCAGCTCAGGTGACCAGGGATGCTGCGCCACTGGGTGTTACAAGACAACTACTATACTACAAGACAACTCTACCAAGTCGGAGATATAGCAGCTTTTTCTAACACATAAAAACAAATACCGGGAGGCTGCCAAAATGAGGAGACAAAGAAATATGAAAGAACATGGAGAATGAAAGAACAGGAGAAATCTCCAGAAAAAAACTAAATGAAATGGAAGCAAGCAAACTACCAGATACAGAGTTCAAAACAATGGTTAGAAGGATTTTCAAGGAAGTTAGAGAACTCTGACACCATAGAAGAACATGGAAACCATAAAAAAGAACAAGACAGAAATTAAGGATACAGTAACTAAAATGAAGAATAAATTACAGGTTATCAAAAGTAGAGTAGATGAAACAGAATCAAGTCAGTGATTTGGAATGTAAGAAAGCAGGCAACACCCAATGAGAATAGCAAAATGCAAAAACATGAGGATAGTGTAAGGAGCCTCTGGGACAACTTCAAATGTACCAACATTTGCACCATGGGGGTACCAGAGGAGAAGAGAGAGAGCAATGAATTGAAAGCCTATGAAAAATATAATGGAAAAATTATAATCTGGTGAAGGAAACAGACATACAACCTAGGATGCATAGAGTCCTAAACAAGATGAAACTAAAGAGGCCCACATACAAAACACATAACAAAATGCTAAAGATTAAGGACAAAGAGAGAATCTTAAAACCAACAAAAGAAAAGCAGATAGTTACCAACAAGGCAGCTCCCATAAGACTGTTGCTGATTTTTCAACAGAAAGTTTGCAGGCCAGAAGGGGTTGGCACAAAATATTCAAGGGGATGAAAAGCAAGTACCTCCATCCAATATTCCTCTATACAACAAAGCTATCCTTTAGAATCGAAGGACAGATGAAGAGCTTCAGAGACAAGGAAAAGCTAAAGGATTTCATCACAACTGACCAGTATATGAGAAATGTTAAATGATCTTCTTTAAAAAGAATAATAAATATATAAAATATGAATAATAAAATGGCAATAAATACATATCCATCAACAACTTAAATGCAATTGATTAAATGTTCCTATGAAAAGACATGATAACTGAAGAGATAACAAAACAAGACACTTCCTTATATATGCTGTCTACAAGAGACTCACTTCGGAACAAAAGACACACATAGACTGAAAGTAAAGGCTATAATGAGACAGTGGAGGACCCAGCAACTCCACCTCTGAGTATTTATCTAAAGAAATCCAAAACACAAATTGAAAAGACATACATTTATATGTTTGTTGCAGCATTATTTACAATAGCCAAGATATGGAAGCAACCTAAGTGTCCATCAATAGATAAATGTATAAAGAGGTAGAAAATGACCCAGCTGTAAAAAGGAATGAAATCTTAAAAAAGAAGGAACTCTTGCCTTTTGTGACAGCATGGATGGACCTGGAGGATATTATGCTAAGTAAAATAAGCCAGTCAGAGAAAGAAATACCATATGATCTCACCCATATGTGGAATCTAAAAAACAAATAAGCTGAGAATAAAATAAATCCAGGGGCATGGACACATGGAACAGATTGATAGATCTCAGGGGGGAGGGTGGTGAGGGACTGGAAGAGATTAGCCAAGAATGCGTATGCATATATGCAAAACCCATGGACACAATGTGGTGAGGGCTGGGGGTATGTGGGGTGGGGTCTTGGTGGAAGGGGGAAAAGGAGAGGTAAATGGGGACATTTCCTTTACTGTTGGCTGTAATAATGTCAACAGTAAAAGAAATGAAAAAAGAATGAAATCTTGCCGTCTACAATAACATAAATGCACCTAGAGAGTATTATGCTAAGTGAAATAAGTCAGACAAAGAAAGACAACTGCCAGATGATTTCACTTATGTGTGGAATCTAAAAAAACAAAACAAACAAACAAGCAGAACAGAAACATAGATACAGAGAACATTTTAATGGTGGCCAATTGGCAAAGGGGTTAGGAGGGGAGATGGGTAAAAAAGGTGAAGGGATTTGGAAGTACAGTTGGTAGTTATAGAATAGTCACCTGGATGTAAAGTACAGCATAGGGATTATAGTTGATAATGTTGTAATAACTATATATCAGGTGTCAAACTTATTGTCACCAGGGGCCACATCAGCCTCACAGTTGCCTTCAGAGGGCCAAAATAATTTTAGGACTGTATAAATGTAACTACTCCTTAATTGTTAAGGAGTTGAAATTACAGTCAGCCCTTTGAAGGCAACCGCAAGGCTGATGTGGCCACTGGTGAAAATGAGTTTGACACCCCTGATATATATGGTATCAGATGAGTACTAGGTTTATCAGGGTGATCACTTTATAAATTATATAAATATCTAATCATGGGGTTATACACCTGAAACTAGTATAATATTGTACATCAACTGTAATTTAAAAATAATGTTCTCACAAGGTCCTTCCATTGACAAGGAAGATAGTAATAGTAAAAATTATGATCAGACTTTGATAAGTTAAGATTAAGTATTGTAATATACTAAGGTAACCAGTAGAAGAGTCATAAAGAATATAATATATTCCAAGATAATAGAAGGAAAATAATGAAATGATACTGTAAATGGAGCCACCCCAAGAGTGAGCAGACCCATGAGAATTTTTCTTTTCAGGAAGCCTATCCTTATATGAACAGTGTGAGTCACCCCAAATTTCCCTATCAGTACTGTTCTGGCAGCCCAGTCTGGAAGGAACACAGTGTTATTCAGCAGGAGCAATCTGCTTACCTGGCTGCCTTCCTGTAACTCAGAGGCCTCAGACTCACATCACAGGAACAAATCTAAGAGTTTGGGGAGATGTCAGGCAGAGCACACATAGGAGGTAAAGAATAGGAAGAGTGACCCAGAGGATTGAAGTAGGGACTAGGACTCAAACTATTCCCACTTTCAACTTGGACTGCCCTACCTAGATGGTCCAAGGCACCAGAGGATCCCACAGAGACCCCTGAAGTGTGGGGTCCAGAACAGAACCTTGCTTGCCTAGGTCTATGGGTGATACTGATTTTCAATCTCTCAAAAAAAAAAAAAAAAAAAAGAAGGTAATACTGTAAAAGAGAGTTAAAAAAAAAACACTGAATAGGCAGGCTATATAGAAAGGAAATAATAGGATAGTAGACTTAAATCCAGAAATGTCAGTAATTTCATTAAATGTAAATTAAGTGCTTCAGTTTTAAAACAAAGATTGACTTACTAGAAAAATAAACCCTAACAATATGCTCAAAGACACACATCTAAAACCCAGGTACAGAAAGTTCAAAATTAATAGTAAGGAAAAAGACATATTTGCCAATTCTCATAAAAAGAAAGCTATATTAACATAAAAGTAGGTTTTTGATGTCAAACAAAAAGTATTCTTAAAGGTGAAGAAAACCCTTCATAAAGAAAACCCTTCATAAAGAAAATCCTGCAATTTTCCAGGAAGTATTAATAATTATAAATTTGTATTTAGCTAATAACAGTCTCAAAATATATAAAGCAAAAATTAACACAACTACAAGAAGAAATAGATGAATCTGTAATCATGCTGGAAGTATTTTCATGCTCCAATCTATCTCATGAAAAAAGCAAACAAATTAAATTGTAAGGATACTGGATTGGAACAATGAAATAAGTAAAATTGACAGCTCCCAACCACTACAAAGTACAATATATAATTTTTTCAAGCACACATGAAACTTTTTAAAAATTGACCATGTGTTGTTAAGCTGATTAAAAAATTGTTGTAAGTATAAGAAAAATTCCATATGCCTTAAATTTGAGAATTATCCATCAAAATAACTTTTGAGTAAAGAAGAAATCACAATGGAAATCAGAAAATTTTAATAGTAATGAAAATAATTGAATTTTAATAAAAAATTGCATATTAAAACTTATCAGATGAGCTAAACTATAAAATATACAAAAACATTAGCTTTCACATGTATTTGAAAAAATGACTAGATATTAAAATTTAACAGTAAAAACACACAGAGAAAGGATTAACACATTCAAAAAAACAGAGAAAGGATTACATTAATAAAATTGACACAACTCTGGCAAAACCAATCATTAAAAAATAATAGAGCATTTAGTATTTCAAAAATTTATATGGAACCAAAACAACCTCAGACAGCTTCAGCAGTCTTGAGAAAGAATAACACAGTAGGAGGGATCACAATACCTGATATCAAACTATACTAAAGGCCACTATAATCAAAACAGCCTGGTACTGGCATGAAAGCAAGCACATAGATCAATGGAACAGAATAAAGAGCCCAGAAATAAACCCAAGTCTCTATGGCCAGTTAGTATTTGACAAAGGGGACAGGAGCATAAAAATGGAGTAAAAATAGCCTCTTCGATAAATGGTGTTGGGAGGTACATGTGAAAAAAGGACAGGTACGTGTGAAAAAATGAAACTTGACCACCAATTTACACCAGACACCAGAAAACTCAAGATGGATAAAAGACTTAAAAGTAAGTCATAAGTCATGACACCATAAAAGTCCTAGTGGAGAACATAGGCAATAAAATTTCAGATATCTCATGCAACAATATTTTCACCAATATGTCTTCTAAGGCAAAGGAGATAAAGGAAAAAATAAAAAAATAGGACTTCATAAAAGGAAAGAGCTTCTGCTTGGGTTAAGAAAAACATCATCAAAGTGAAAAGGGATCCAACTGTAAGAGAAAACATTTTTTGCCAATAATACCTCAGACAAGAGTTTGATTTACAAAATATATAAAGAACTCACACAACTCAACACCAGGAAGACAAACAATCCAATTAAAAAATGGGCAAAGGACCTAAACAGACACTTCTCTAAGGAGGACATACACAGGGCCCAGAGGCATATGAATGTTGATGCTCAACAACACTAGCCATCAGAGAGATGCAAATTAACACCACAATGAGATACCACCTCACTCCAATCAGAGTGACCATCATTAACAAACCAACAGCCAACAAGTGATGGCAAGGTTGTGGAGAAAAGGGAACCATTGATGGGAATGCAGACTGGTGCAGCCACTATGGAAAACAGAAAACTAAAAATGGAACTACCGTTTGACCCAGCAATTCCATTGCTGGTATTATACACTAAGAATCCTGAAACACCAGGTCAAAAGAACCTATGCACCTCAATGTTCATAGCAGCACAATTTACAATAGTCAAGTGCTGGAAGCAACCTAGGTGCCCATCATTAAATGAATGGATCAAAAAACTTTGGTACATTTACACAATGAAATTCTATGCAGCAGAAAGAAAGAAGGAGCTCCTACCCTTTGCCACAGCATGGATGGAACTGGAGAGCTTTATGCTAAGTGAAATAAGCCAGGCGGTGAAAGACAAACAGTATGATCTCAACTATAAGAGGAACCTATGGACAAAAACAAACAAAGGAACACGATAGAACCAGAGGCATGGAAACATGGAACAGTCTGACAGTGACCAGAGGGGAGTTGGGAGGGCGAATGGTGGAAAGAAGGGGAAGGGACTAGTCATAGAACATGTATGAGTGACCCATGGACAGGGACAACAGTGTGGGGACTGACTGTGGGAGCGGGTGTGGACTGGATGGAAGAGGGCAAAGGAGGAAAAATTGATACAACTGTAATAAAACAACAAAATATTTTTTTAAAAATAATAGAACATTTAAATAACTAATATCTAGAATATAAAAGGGAATGAAAGTTAATATGAATATTATGAATAACTTTATGCCAATATATCTGAGCATTTGTTTGAAATGGAAAAAAATCTCAAAGAAATACAATTCATCAAAACTATCTTAAGAAAATAAAGCATGGATAATCATATAACCATTCAACTGAATCTGCAGTTAATCCTTTATTAAATCTCTACATTGCAATAAAAGTACGTTATAGATGTTGCATATAATTCAATCCACCACTGTCTGTTAGGTTACAACTATGTGACGAGACTATGCTAGATAGTAGAGCTTGGAGGAAAAGATTCAAAAGCTATGATGGTTTCCAAACTTCAGGAGTTTACAATCTAGTCTTTGAAATACATATAAGAATATAAGAGGCATGTAGAAGAGTTAAGGTTTAGATAATGGCTTTTGTTAGGAGAAGAAGAAAGTGTCTACATAAATACACAATACTATGAACTCTGTGCTAAACTGTGCTGGACTGTACACTGTCTCATTCTCCTCCTTAATTATAGTTTCTTTTAGGTTGTTTTTAAATGTGGTCAGTAGAATGACTTGTTTTCATGGAGGAAGCCTGGTTAAGAAACAATTTGCTATGTGAAATATGTGCTCTGATATACCTATGACCACAGGAACTGAAAGTCTCCAAACCTCCCCAGATGGTTTGTACTTGGCCAGTGATACTACTAGCAGCGTGTATTGGAATTTATTACCTGATGTATTTATCTCAATGGATTGCCTCATTCAGTGTGCAGATGTTCTGTCAATGGAAGACCTGTTTTAAAAAAACGTACTGTTTTATTAGAATTTTCCAATACACAATTCAGAATAAGAGATTTAACACATTTTAGCAAGAACAAAGTAGCAGGTATTTAAATCTCATGGGAGGGAAGTCCTTTAACTTGTACTCAGACAGTTGTGATTAAACATGTCAAATTATTTTAAAAATGGAAAAAGTATGCAAATTCCAACCTAAAATTCTCCATATTGCTGTCCATTTAGTCTGCATGGGATTTGGTGTTTATCCGCTAATCATCCTGAGCTAAATGCACATGTATTCTGAGTCAGCTGCCCTTTCAGAAAAAAATATAGTTTTCTAATACTGCTATGACTCATAAGAAAAAGACTTAATGATGGTTTTCCATCAAGAAAAGTATACTCAAATAATGTATTTCAAGGGAAAGATAAAACAATTCCAGATACCGTTTGATTCTGACAACAGACATCTCTGGTGTTCTGGTGACTTCAAAATATTTCTAATTTTAGTATACAATATAAATAATTCTTTGCAGGTAAATCTCTATGAAAAAAGGCATAAGGGACAGATTTTAAATCAAAAAGAAAAATATAATAATGTTCTATTTTCCCCTAATTCTAAAGGACAGAACTAAACATTGAAAGCAAAGGAGAGTTCATTTTAAATGTATAGGATGTTGAACATTTTTTGTGCGTATACTAACAATGCCTTTAAACAGTCCACATTTATGTTATGGTTTATACTAAATTTAGAGAAGTCATCCCTTAACAGCAAGTTCCACTGTACTGAAGGATGATATTTAAATGTTATGAGTATTAACATTTAGAGTGTGGGAACTGAAAGCTTCTGTGAGATAAATGGCTTTATTGGATAACTTTTATAGCAAATACTGTTGTTTATCTTAAAAATAAACAGATCTGAAATTCTTTAACAATATGCTTCATGTTATAGATCTCTAGCACAGTTTTAATATCCACTTTTGTTAATGGGATTATTGCTAATGTGTTTTTATTCTAATAAATTTGTTGCAGATGGTTAGAGAAGAAAGGGTTTCATTAAAATTGCTGTTGTTAATGGCACAGCTCCTACCTTTAAGAGTAATGAAACAATGGTAAATTCAATCAAGATCTCTTTATCTTTCTGTTATGAAAATTAAAGCTGATCTCATGGAGCTTTATTTAGTTAAGTAATTAAAGCAATCTTACAGAGCTTCTGAAGGTCGAGGTATCCTAGTGGAGTTACATCATATGCACATTTAATTTATGTCTTACTTTTTAGATTCTAAACTCTCTACAAGATGCAAATGTGTAAAGAGGAAGGGATAGCTATTTGTTAGGGCCAAAACTTCTGAAGTGTTATCTTAGAAAGATATGAAACAGACATCCAAATTTCTATAACATTGTAAAGAACAGGGTATTTGTTTCTAATCAAGATTATATATATATATATATATATATATATAATGTGTGTGTATATATATATATATATATATAAATTGTGTATATACCTCCAAAAAGCTTCATTAAACATTTTCTATGAAATGGGTACCGTGCTGGTTGCTTTCACACTTAACTTCAGTTTTCAGAATAACAAACTAACTCAATAACATTAATAACATGCAGTAGGATACAGACTCTTAATAGCAAAACAGTAGTATAAAGCCAAGGAGCAAGCAGGAATATTTTAGAACTGTTCACCTATTCCCCATTCACTCTAGGAATTTATCCTGAAATTATAGTGACTTGATTGCCCAATATCTTCTTACCTTCTTCCTTTTGTTCTTTTCTTTTGTCTAGCTCTGAGGTCTCCAAACTTGGGTAGGTCAAGGGTTTAAGTTGTCATACTATATTCAAATAAAACAAAAAAAGTGAAAAAGAAAACATGTAGATGTATTTTCCACAGAAATGTGCTCTCACAGGAAACACATGAGATCTTTCAGCTCACTGTTCATAGGCTTAAAAAAAAATTCAATGCTAAGAATCCCATTCACATTTCCACTAATGTACTTTTTTTACTACTGTAGGTAATAGAGTTTATACTTGGCTTTTACTGTTTCATACCTATAGGATAATTTATAATCAGAACTAAGCAATTTAAAGTTAAAAGTTTCAGGCTGAGGCCACTTTTGAAAGAATTGAACACTAATAATAGTAGTTAATTATAATTTAGGAAGATCACTAAAAACCAAAAAGCTTCCTGTGCAACATTTTAGCTTTGATTTTAAAAGAAATCTTAAGATATTAACTAAAAATAAATCTAAAAATAATCATTAATTATTAAATACCAAATAATTTGGCATCTTACATATACATTCAAAGGCCACCAAAAGAATCAGAGAGGGGGTTACATAAAGAGATTAATTTATAAATTAAATTTGAAAGTATCAAAGCAAAATTTCAAAACAGCCAACCAGACACCCATACAAACTGGTGGGCATCCAACAATGTGTAAATTACCAATACTGATCTTTCAGGGCACAAGAGTGATACATAAAAATTGGAAGAAATAATTTCAATAGACAATTAACACTTTTTTTTTCATTGAGGTCTACTCCAATGTCATGCTTCCTTATTCCAAGATTAGTTCCTTCCAGTCATAGAAATATGATGGAAAGCAACAAGTCATCCAGGAAACTCCCTGCATCACTTCTTTTGCTCAACTAAGGTGAACTTAGAGTCTTCCTACTCCAAAAAAAATGCAGTCCTTGGGTCAACAGCATGAGCATCACTTGGGAGCTTGTAAAAATGTAGAATCTCAGCGCCTACTCCAAACCTGCTCAGTCAGAATGGGTGTTTGAAGGCGATTCCCGAGTGATTCATGCTTGCAAACAGGCTTAAAATGGCTCTTCTGAGAAAGTTTTATCCCCAAGAACACAGAAGACCTTGTCAGACTTCATAGTGTCTGCTGCATTCCAAGACTGGGGAGCATGCAGATCCCAAGAGCAGTCGTTCACAGCCTTGCCCTAGATGGACCCATGCCTTGGCTCCTGTTCAAGAGGACTGTATCTAAGATCAGGTCCCTCTTTCTTCAGTGACTGCCAAAGAACAAATAGCAATGATGACACAATTGCCCTCTTCCTCCAGCTGACATTCTTTCAACATGTATTACTTACTCCAAGAGGACTTGTTAATAAATTTTGGGTTTGAATTATGGCTTTGGTTTTGGGGGTAACTATTTCTTACAAACTACTATGGCTATATCTTTTATTTCACTTTTTTATTGTTGTTCAGTTACAGTTGTCCCCATTTTTCCCCATTATTCTCCCCTGCCCCACCCCCCATCTTCCACTTTCACTCCTCCCCCAGCCCCTGTTGTCTTTGTCTATGGGTCTTTTATACATGTACCTTGACTTGACCCTTCCCCTGCTTTTCCCCATTATCCCCCTCCCCTCTTCTCTCTGGTCATTGTCAGTTCTTTATTTCCATGTCTCTGGTTCTATTTTGCTTGCTTGTTTGTTTTGTTGATTAGGTTCCACTTACAGATGAGATCATATGGTATTTGTGTTTCATGGACTGGCTTATTTCACTTAACATAATGCTCTCCAGTTCCATTCCTGCTGTTGTGAAGGGTAGGAGTTCTTTCTTTCTTTCTGGTGTGTAGTATTCCATTATGTAAATAGTTTTTTGATCCACTCATTTATTCATGGGCACTTAGGTTGCTTCCAGCACTTGGCTATTGTAAATTGCGCTGCTATGAACATTGGGGTGCATAGGTTCTTTAGAATTGGTGTTTCAGGGTTGTTAGGGTATAATCCCAACAGTGGAATTGCTGGGTCAAAGACAGTTCCATTATTTAGTTTTTGAGGAAATTCCATACTGTTTTCCATAGTGGCTGCACCAGTCTGCATTCCCACCAACAGTGCACTAGGGTCCCCTTTTCTCCACAACCTCTCCAACACTTGTTGTTTGTTGCTTTGTTTATGATGGACATTCTGATCAGTGTGAGGTGGTGTCTCATTGTGGTTTTTATCTTTTAATTATAATGTAAACAGCAATTTGAAAGTAAAATTTAAGAATTTGACAATTATATATACATATATGTGTATCTACTATAAACTGTAACTTCAAAAAAAAACTGCATAGCAATTAGAAACAACTCTTCAAAAGAGTCTTCTTTGTGCTTTTCCTATTTGTCTCTGATTCCAGTATCTTTTCACCCATAGGATCCTTTCATATTAATAAAGTTAGAA
This sequence comes from Anoura caudifer, assembly GCA_004027475.1. Classification (NCBI taxonomy): domain Eukaryota; kingdom Metazoa; phylum Chordata; class Mammalia; order Chiroptera; family Phyllostomidae; genus Anoura; species Anoura caudifer. Next base: position 41,290 of record PVKU01009335.1, read on the forward strand.
AACCAGTTGGCATTGAAATTTACATAGAATTTATTAAGAAAATCAAGGTGCAGTGAATCTATTGAGGTTCCTGGGCTAAAGCTACAATTGCCTTAACATACAAGCTGTCATTTTCTAGAAATCCATGAAAACTGGACAAGGAATTTGGCTTCTGAATAATATGGTCATGCCATTAAAACTCTTTACTCTTTCTCTTTTTTAAAAAAAGGAAGAAAGTAGTCCTGGCTGGTGTGGCTCAGTGGATTGAGTGCTGGCCTAAGAACCAAAAAGTTGCTGGTTTGATTCCCAGTTAGGGCACAAACTAGGGCCAGGTGCCCAGTTTGGGGGCATGTGAGGGGCAGCCAATCAATGTTTCTCTCGCACATTGATGATTTTCTCCCTCTCTTTCTCCTTCTCTTCCACTCTCTCTAAAAATAAGTAAATAAAATATTTTTAAAAATGAAGAAAATATTAAAATACTCATATTTTTATCACCAAGTAGTTATTTTCAGTTGGTCCAAATGCATGTATTGTTTATGTTTGCCTTAGCTGTCAACAAATTTTTTCTGCCTCTTAACATGACATGAGAAATATTTTCTCATGATTCTACTCTGCCTTTATGATAATTATTTTAATGAATTATAAGAATCCATTCTAATGATAGATACTATTGTACCTAACACTGCTTTGAATGCCTTTGAAGGTATGGCATTATTCTTTTCTTCGATTATTTACTCTCGAAGGATACTCAGAAGTAGGATTGCTAGTTAAAGGTTGATAATATTATTAAGTACATTGTAAACATTACTATTTAGGAACTCTGTTTCATTGCTTTTTTAAAAGATTTATTTATTTATTTACAGACAGAGAGGAAAGGAGGGAGAAACATCAATATGTGGTTGCCTTTCGTGCGTCCCCTACTGGGGACCTGGCCTGCAACCCAGGCATGTGCCCTGACTGGGCATCAAACCAGTGACCATTTTGCTCATAGGAGGGCACTCAATCCACTGACCTACACCAGCCAGAGCTCTTTTATCGTTTTTTTTTTCCTTCCTTTGAAACTGCCAGGGCTGAAGTCCCCATTTTAAACTAAACATGAGGAACCCTTGATTTAGTTCTTCTTATAATAGACGCCAGCTTGGGAGATCATTGGTGGTTAAATACAGGATCCGCATTCAGGATCATGACAATGAACTGCAAACTTTGAATCATCTCCTGCCTGGATATTTGTACATAAAATACTAGGAAACATAGGCAAGTGATCTAATAATGACTTGACAGAAATAAATTCAGATAACTGGATTTCTACATAAAGGTGCCAAAAAACTTAATTCAAGTATACTCTCCAGAAATAAATGACCTTTCACCAAATATAAGAATAAATGCAGAGCTCTTCTTCATGTTCTGTGTGATTATATTTTTTAAAAACTATAATTTAATGTTTGTTGCAAACACTTTTTTTTCCTGCTCCAAAGAAACCACCTCTAATCTAGTACATGCTGAAAGTACATGATTTAACTGAAATTATGAACAGGTGCAGGAGGCCAATTTAAACAGATGTCATAATCAAAAACATTTTTGTCCCATTTAGATGTATTAGTTAATAGATGTCAAAATGGCCAGCTTGATGGAAAGAAAAGAATGGGGCCACTTCATGGTAGATTTCATGGGATCCCCCAAGAAGTTCTTATATTCAGTCTCAAGGTGTTGCAGAAGCCCCTTTCTGGCAAACAGGATATATCATCAATTTCTTTGACAGTTTTGAAAGGCTACTATTCAAATTGTGCTTTTGCCATTTCAGTCTCAAGGAAGGCTCCAATATATTAACATAATTCCAGACTTACCGTTTTCAAGTGTGCTGGCATCTGAGCAGCTCTCACTGAAGGAGTCTTCCTGAGTGGCCAGATCTGTTTTACAAATTGTACAGATGACTCCAACTTCATATTTCTCTTATCCACATACGTACCATTTATACAGTGCGTCCTTGGCAGCTACTCAATTTTTAAAAGGTTTTTTAAATTCCAAAAGACTTGACGGATTATAATAATAATGCCAACGAAATATTTATTGAGTGCCTATTCTGTGCCACATGCTATTCTGAGCAGTTTATATTTATTAACTTATTTAATCCTCACAATTATAAGAGAGAGAGACTATTTCTGCTGCTTTACTGAAGAAGAAATTAAGACAAAAAAGATCAAGCAACTAAGAGAGAGAGATAAGGAATAGTAAATAAAGATCCAAGTCCAGGCATTCTGGTTTGAGTGTAGAGCTACTTAACCACGACAGATCCTGTCTCACCTCTTGATTATTTGAGGTTTCTCTGTGTTAGTCTTCCTTTTTTGTTGTTTCCTCTTGAGAAAAGCAAGATATTTGTGGATGTATAACCCTACAGCCCTCCAGCAATTGGCAATCTCTTGGCAGCACTTCCTGTTAAATGCATAGGTCTCATAATCTACCAAGCAGCTCAAACTGTTTTTTGCAAATGGTTAAAATAATATTGTTTTTTTTCCCTAGAAAACTAAAAATAATTTATTATTGAAATGATAGAATGTAAGTGTACAGGTAAAATAATGTATAAGTGATTTTGAAATTTTTTCTAAGATGATAGATGTATGTTTTATTTATTATACTGGAAAATTAAAGCTGCAAGTTCAAGTCACTTTTCCAAAATTGCCTAGCTAAAACTTAGAGGAACTAAAACTCAAAATAAATCACAATTGTAGACAATATTCAGACAAGAGCAGTCAATGACATGTCTGGAGCAAGACAGACAAGATCATTCTCAACATCCTTCCTTCTGACAAACATGCACCTGCTACTTCTTTGACTGCTCTCAGGCCACTTTAATCCTCCTGCCTCTTGTAAAAAAAAATCAAAGTAAGACTGGCCACTGAATTTCCCTAGCTTCTTGACAACCTCTAAATCAGAACTGGATCCCATTTAAAAAATTCATTCCTACAACCATGCAGTACAAGTTCAAACCTATTAGAAGCTTCTTAAAATTCTCTTTTATTGAGCCAACCCACAGTTTCTGTGGAGTTTATTCTTCTTAGCTGAAGTAAGCGAAATGAATCTAATTTGGACCACAGTTTTGTTCCAAGTGCTCTTTGGTCAGTGGGCTGTAAACATTTCTACCTTGTTTGACTCGATGAAGAGTGGTGCTGAGGTGCACCGAAGATCAATATTTGGGGGAAACTGAAATTTTCATTTTGGATATGTTGTGTATAGGATGATTTTTAGAAATTCAAGGGATGTTAAAGAAGCACTGGTCTGTAAGGGCCTGTAAAACAAGGGGAAGGCTGGGAAAAATTTTAGAAGTTATCAGCATATAGATGGACATGGGTGATATCACTCAAGGGAAAAAGCACAGGGAGAGGAGAATGAAGAAACTTGGATTGAAACTTTAAAAACTCCAACATAAAGGTTTTATGAACAACAAAGGATGCTAAGGGAGCACATCCAGAGGTAAAGCAGAAGGGCCAAGGCTAATGGTTGAAAGCATTTAAGAGATCAACTAAGAAGAGAATGGCCCGTTTTCTACATCCAAGATTGCTCTATCCAGCAAAGCTTTCATTTAGAATGGAAGGGAAGATAAAGTGCTTCTCAGATAAGGTCAAGTTAAAGGAGTTCGTCATCACCAAGCCCTTATTATATGAAATGCTGAAGGGACTTACCTAAGAAAAGAAGATAAAAAAATAGGACAGTAAAAAGACAGCAAACTCACAAATTTTAACAACCTCACCTAAAACAAAAGCAACCTAAGCAAACGTCTAGAACAGGAACAGAAACACAGCAATGGAGATCACATGGAAGGTTAGCAATAGGGGAATGGGAGGAGGAGAGAGGGGGAAAAGGTACAGAGAATAAGTAGCATAGACAGTAGAGAGAAAATAGACAGGGGGAGGGCAAGAACAGTGTGGGAAATGTAGAAGCTAAAGAACTTATGACACATGGACATGAACTAAAGGTGGGGAATGTGGGTGGGAGGGGGTGTGCATGGTGGTGGGGAATGAAGGGGAAGTGGGACAACTGTAATAACATAATCAATAAAATATATGAATAAAAGAAGAGAATGGAAGAAATCCCTTTGGAGTTCATAATTGATATTTTTGTGAGAGGTTTTCCAGAGTTTTGATGGAAACAGAAGCCAGATTAAGTGGAACAGGAGTAAGTATGAGGTAAGCTAAGTGAAGGAAGGAAGAAGAGTCTTCCAAAGAAGGGAAATTGTGGGCGAGCTATAAAGAGCAGTTCAAAAAACTGATTCTAGAGGGAGACGATAGAGTTCAAATCCCAGTTGTGTCCCTCACTAGCCATATAACCTTGGTTAGGTTACTTAACTTATTTGTGCTTCAGTTATTCCATTCTTCAGCTAGAGGAAAAATGGTAACTGACCATATGGGGTTGTGAGAAGGAATAGATAAATTAATAGATACCCTGAGTAACTTGTTCATAAGAATTAGCAAAAATTACTGCAAAAAAATGAGACAACATGACTCCAATAGGGGCTTGAAAGAATATCAGTATGAACGGTGAGTATGGAGATAAAACCAGAGAGGTTGACAGAGTCCTGTGGATGGAAGACCTTGAATGCCTTGCTAAAGAGGCATATTTCCTTTCAAGGTATAAGAATTCATTGAGGGTGTTTAAGAAGAGGTTTCTATGATTATAGCTCTACTTCAGAAAAATTCACTCTGACTGTAGACCAGTGGATGGATTGGGGTAGAACAGAACTGAAGGCTGTGACAGCAGTTAGGAGCCCATTTCAGAAACATAAATGAAAAGTAATAATGCTTGGGGGTGGAAATGGAAGGGAGCTGGGGAGGGCTGGGGAGGAGGGACGGGATGGGAGTAGAAAACAGAAGACTGTATAAGAACAACAATTAAAATAAAATTTAATTTAAAAAAAAGAAAAGTAATAATGCTTGGACTAAGGGGAAGGAAGTAGAATTAGAAAAGAAAAAAGTGGGACTTCCGGCCAAGATGGAGGCATAGGTGGACCCACGGTGCCTCCTCTCACAACCAAGATTAAGGACAACAAAAATATAGAACCAAAAAAACCCAACCAGAACAGATAGAAAATTGAATTGTACGAAAGTCTGACAATGATTCACCCAGACTGGTAAGAGGGGTGGAGTTGGGGGCCAGAGAAGAGGGGTCACGGCAGGAAAAAGCAGTGGCTAGTGGTCCCAGGCACACAGGTGGTGGTTGGCACACCCCAGGTGCACAGGTGGCGGTTATCAGGTGTGGAGAGGCAACAAGCAGACCAAGTGAGGTGCACAAGGCAACTGACCATGATTACACATTCATGCACAGATAAACCAGGTGAAAACAGGCAGCAAGACAGACTGCATAACACAGGGCCTCAGCGCCAGGAAATAAAGCCTAAAAGCACTGATTGAAAACACTTGTGGGGGGTTGAGGTGCCGGGAGAGAATCCCAGCCCCACAGAAGAGTTTGTTAGAGAGACCCACAGGGTCCTAGAATGTACACAAGCCCACCCACATGGAAATCAGTGCCAGAAGGGCCCAATTTGCTTGGGGAAAGTGGCAGAAGGGACTGGAATCCAAGAGAGAGTGGAGCAAATGCCATTGTTCCCTCTTGGACCCTGCCCCACATCCAGCATCACAACCCAGTGACTGGGTTGCCCCACCCTGGGGAACACCTAAGGCTCTGCCCCTTGCTACGTAACAGCCACGACCCGACCCCCCCCAAAAAAAATTGCTCAAGCGGGAGAACAGATCAAAGCCCCAGAGCTAATTTATCTAAGCGGCCAAGAGATAGCCAACCTATCAGATGCAAAGCTCAAAGCACTGGTGATTAGGAAGCTCACAGAATTGGTTGATTTTGGTTGCAAATTAGAAGAACAAATGAAGGCTACAATAAGTGAAATGAAGGAAAATGCACAGGGAACCAATAGTGATGGGAGGAAAACTGGAACTCAAATCAATGGAGTGGACCAGAAGGAAGAAAGAAACAAACAAACAGAAAAGAATGAAGAAACAAGAATTCAAAAAAATGAGGAGAGGCTTAGGAACCTCCAGGACATCTTTACACATTCCAACATTCAAATTATAGGGATAACAGAAGGGGAAGAGGAAGAGCAAAAAGTGGAAAACTTATTTGAACAAATAATAAAGGAGAACTTCCCCAATCTGGCAAAGGAAATAGACTTCCAGGAAATCCAGGAAGCTTAGAGAGTCCCAAAGAAGGTGGACCCAAGGAGCAACACACCAAGGCACATCATAATTCCATTAGCCAAGATTAAAATGAAGGAAAGAATTCTAGAAGCAGCAAGGGATAAGGGCACAGTCACCTACAAAGGAGTTCCCATCAGACTGTCAGCTGATTTCTCAAAAGAGACCTTGCAGGCAAGAAGGGGCTGGAAAGAGGTATTCCAAGTCATGAAAGTCAAGGACCTACATCCAACATTGCTCCATCCAGCGAAGCTGTCATTTAGAATGGAAGGGAAGATAAAGCACTTCTCAGATAAGGTCAAATTAAAGGAGTTCATCATCACCAAGCCCTTATTATATGAAATGTTAAAGGGACTTATCTAAGAAAAGAAGATAAAAAATAGGACAGTAAAAAGCAAACTCACGCATATTAACAACTACACCTAAAACAAAAGCAAACTAAGCAAACAACCGGAACAGGAACAGAACCACAGAAATAGAGATCACATGGAGGGTTAGCAACAGGGGAGTGGGTGGAGGAGAGAGGGTGGAAAGGTACAGAGAATAAGTAGCATAGACAGTGTGTAGAAAATAGATGGGGGGGCAAGAATAGTATGGAAAAAGTAGAAGCTAAAGAACTTATGACACATGGACATGAACTAAAGGGGGGAATGTGGGTGGGAGGGGGTGTGCAGGGTGGAGGGGAATGATGGGGGAGAAATGGGACAACTGTAATAGCATAATCAATGAAATATAATTTTAAAAAAATGAGGTCGATAAGTTAAAATTATCATGACCTGGCCAGCCATTGTAGATTATAGATGAGAAAGAGAATGATGTCTAGGATTCTCATCCTTCACCACCTCCCAAGTTTCTAGCTTGGGTGCCTAGCTAAGTAATACAACCGTTCATTGTTCCTTGAAGAAGCATGAAGTGTCAAGGGGTAGTTTGGGATTTGGGAGAATTAGTGTTCAATTTTGGATGTGCTGTGTTGCTGCAACATCCAAATGATGCAGGTATCCAATATGCAACTTGGAAAGTCTGAGCTAAAGATGTCTAAGTCATGAGTGTTCAAGTGGTTATTTCAATATCTAGAGAGAGAAGAGTACTTGAAAAAATGGACTTCATCAGTTATTCAAAGAACTGACCTAGGAAATCACTTCAGTTGACACAGACAGATGTTAAATGTTAATGAGAATTTAGTAGAAAGCAAATCATGGTAACTGCTTTAATGTGCTAAATTCCTCCAATGAGATTCTTTTATTCAAGAGTCAAGAATTAATTCTGAAGAATAATAGTGAGGACCAAAAAGAAAGCTAACCCCTCTCTCCTCCACTCAGCCTCCCAGCCTCTCCTCATGGTCCTTGTTATGTGAAAAAACTAAGCATCGTGAATTGGAGAGTGGCAAGGGAATTGGTGCTGTAAGAGTTAGTCAAGAGTCAGAGAAGTAGGTGTTTGGTGTAAATGGTGATGGTTTAGACAGCTGGTCTTCTCTAGAGAAGGATTTCTAGAAGTCCTCAGTGGGAAGGGATGGCAGCAATGGGAAGGATAAGTGGGAAGGAGGAAGCACACAGTATGGACATAAGAGCACGAAGGGACTAGATAAGTGGAGACGCATGTGATTTGCCCACTTGGGTGGGATGACAATGTGAAGGTATGTAGTTCCCCATTTTTGGTGATTCAAACAGAGGCCATGAGAGGCCTCTGATGGCCCCTTCCTGTGTCTGTGTATGATAATCACCTCATCCCAGGCAGGAGGTGTTACACTCAGCCCATGTCAAACTCTGTTCCTTACCTTCTTGCCTGGTGACCCCTGCTCAATTTCACAAGCCACCTCCAATGTCACATTCTCTGGAGACCTTCCCCAGCTGACTTTGGCAGGCTTAATTTTCCCCTCCCCTAGCTTCTACAGTGTACTGGTGTACCTATGTCACTGTAGGTAAAATGTTCCCACTCTACAGTGGGATTCAACAAGCTGCCCATGAATTGTCCAAGATGACTCAGATTTTCTGTCTTCGTGATCAGTAATCTTTCATTATTATCACTGCTCCTCTTCTCCCCAGAGAACAGGGAGAAACTTCATGACTACAGAATTTTAGCTACTACAATATTTGGGGGGGAGGGGGTAAATTTATTTAAGTTATTTATTTAAAATTTTTCCCATCACCATTTATCTCTTCCATCTGCACACCATCCCTCCCTCCCCACAATTTTTTGTTTTTATTTTAATTATGAAAGTATGTAAAGACCTGTGTGAGGTAAGCTTAGCTTTAGGTTCTATGTTCTGAATACCCAGTATGAGAGGTCTTATGCCAAATGCAGACTGGAACCTGAGATTAGGACTCTGGCTTGTCAGCCTAATTCAAATACATACTCTGGTTATGAGCATAGAGTGGACATAGGCAAACTATTAAGAAAGTAGGGGATAATGCTTATACTTAAAAATAATAATAATAACAGTGTGCCTTGAGTTGGGAAGCCTGTGCTCTGTTCCTGGCTTTGCCACAAGCTTTGTGACCCCACACAGTCACTTAACCTCTCCAGGTCTCAGTTTTCTTATTTATGTTATGAGAGAGTTAGAGTCAATTATTTCTAAGATACCTTTTAAGTACCCATGACACCATGGGTTGGCTGGATTAAAGGGCAGAGTGTGCACGGGGCAGACTGCTCCAGGATGCTGGCAATGCTGGTAGGAACTCCTGCAGATAAATCAACATCAGGGATTGCTCCAAAGAAAGCTTTGCTGTGAAGTAAACTACCCTCCATCTGATTTTCTATGGGATGCTTTTGGGGGATCTCAGGATCTGCAGGAGCATTACAGGGGTGATCAAAAATAGGTTCACATTTATCATACAGATAAATAATAAATAATACTACTAGAAAGACACTCTCTGTTTCACATACTTACTATGGTAAACCTACTTTTGTCCACCCCTGTGGATTATTGGTTTGCTTGAGGAGGGACCATCCCAGCAACTGGCCAGTGCCTCAGCTGGCATCCAGATCAACAGACCCAAAGGAGTCTTTCTTGTCCATGCTATGGGATCTGCCATTTTTGAGGACCCCCTTCCATCAACTCATTAAACTACAGATATCATTCAAAGCAACTAATCACTTTTTTTCTCCCTGCCCATATCTCCTGCCAAAGGGACCAATCCAGGCAGCCATGTCTTATGCCCGAGACTCTTAAGACTACAGGTGATGGGAGTGGGGATGCACACCTGGTCACTTCAGGCTAGTTGCCTGGTGAGACCTGGCTCAGAAAAAACAGTGTGGCCTACCAGATTCTCTTCTCCTCGGGAATTTGAAATAGAAAACACTATGGTGTGGGAGTGAAAGTTCATGGCATATAAAGAAATTTTAGAGGCAATGTTTGGCCTTGGGAGGCCAAAGTTATGAGAGTCAGAAACTATGAATGAGCAGGGGAAGAGACTGTGAAAGAGAAGATATAAAGACTCAGAGAGATGGAGGGAACATCTGACCTCCAAGAGTTGCTTTCTGGAATGTAAAAGAGCCACTGCTCTTAGGGTTTTCTCCTTCACCTATCTGTTCCCTCCCTGCCTTCCTTACAAACTCTTTGCTATTTTTGTCCTTAAAAATTAGTCTTTTGCATTAAGGTCTCTGTCCTTGAGCATTTTGCAAGGTACACATTTTCCAAGGGACATAGTCATGGCTTTCAAAGCTACACATATCTGATAATGCTTAATCTTAATTTGTACATTATCTCTCTCCTGTGCTCTAGACTTGTCTACCCAACTGCTCATGGATATTGCTGCTCACTACAAGCATACCTCTAGCATCTCAAAATCGAAACGAAAACTTTCCTGTCAAAGCTAGTCTTCCTCTAATATTCTTTTTCAGTGGAGGAAACTTTTGACTGAAAATCAGTTTCATCTGAGACTTTTCTCTCCTTCCAATCCATTTGAACATTAGGTCAATTCATTCAACCTCTTGCATCTCTGTTCACTGCCTCTTCTCCCCAGTCCCACAGCTGCTGTCTAAGTTCAGGACCTCACAACTGCTCTCTTCTTTCCTTGCCACCAGTCTCTCACTGATAACTCTTCTGTGGCCTTCACGTTTTCTTACAGGAGAATCCAAAGTCTTTACCATGGAGTCCAAATCCTCCGTGATGCTTCCCCATCTTCTTCAGAATCTTCTGCTGAACTTCATGTGACCTCAGTTTCAAATCATCTGCACTTTCTGCAAGTCCCATAACATCCCCAGAGTTGCCTCCATCTGGACTTTGCTCCCACTGATCCTTCTTCCAGGAGAGCTATACCCTTTTCTCTTCCTGTCAGCACTTCTCTGTGTTGTCCTCCAATATTTATGATCCTGTCCCCGCATTGAAATCTCTACCTTTTTACTTTGTACAGATGATTATGACAGCATCAATATCACTTTATTTCACTTAATTTTAAAATGTTTGTATTCTTCCATTCAACCTGAGGAGGGGGAGCAGAAAATATATCATTTTTACTGTGGTTTTTTTTTTTTTTTTTTTTTAATGCCTAGCAGTAAAAGCATTCAGAATATGCTGTGGAGAAAAGGAAGGAAATGAATACACTGATCCTCCCTGGGAAAAATAGCTTCTCCAAGTCTCTGAAGAAAAAGAATAATCCTGGGTAAGTGAAGTCATGAAATTTTATAGTCATTATTAAAAATGTCCTAAAAATACCTCTCCTACAGAGAGCAAGAAAGGGTACCATCCTCTTTCTCATAAAATGCAATGTCACCTCAGCAATTGGAAGCAGAAACTCCTCAAAGACAGATAACCTGTTTCCCATAAGGATAACTAGCATCATGAAACAATTTCCTAAACTAAACGGAAACCCTCAAAAATATAAAGATTTTTCATCTACATTCCTATCTTATCAAAAATATCAGGAAATGTGCAGCTGGAACTTCCCCCATTTGGATCCAGATAAACAAAGGAAAATGGGGCCCACCACTGAGGAATGGTCCCAGGACTTGGCACACACAGACAGAAAGCCTCTGTCCCAGCCAATGAGAGTGCTGAAGAGCCAAGTTAGTCCCTGATGAACTGAGCAGCACCTGCTGCTGCCCAGCTTGAGGACAATTGGTTTAAGTAGGAATGTCTGTTTAGGATGTAATAAATGACTCCTTTAACCCAGGATGGGAGAGGGTCTCCACTGCTCTGGATGGGGTCCATAGGCTGAAGCGCTGAAGGAGAGATGGGAGCTGTGGGTTTATACCCAGTTATCCCTACCATTTGTACCATTGCATCTAAAAGCATGGTCACGCACCACCACCAGTCTGTGCTAAAGCCAAAGATGCGCACTGAGGTAGCCCATGGGTGGTGGATGGGCTGAAGAAGGCAAAAGAAATGGGGAGGGGCCCTTGCCAGAAGGTCTCCGTCAACCAAACAACAGCTCTTCATCTCCAACAGCTCCTGGGAATGATGCTTGCTTGTGTTCCTTTTTTGAAACAGTCTCTTTCCATTCTAGTTAATGCTTTCTTATTCTGTGGGTTTTCTCATAGATATCAATTCTTGTGTCATTTTCTGATATTCTGCTCATACTTCCACCACCGCCCAAGCAAATGGCAAGAACATTATCTAGGTCACCCCCACGTGTGCTCATTACAGCACATAAGCTTGATTGTCATGACTGCATCTTTATCTGCCTCGTACTGGACCTAAGCTCTTCAAAGACAGGACCATGTGGTACACCTTTGAATCTCCAGATTCTGACATGGAGCATTGTCCAATCTCACATGTCTAATAAAAGCTTATTGAACCTTTATTAATAAGGTGAAATAATATATCTTATGTTTTATATTACAATTATGTTATTATCATGTAAGATGAAGTAAGGCAAAGCTGGTGATATTCTAAAATGAAGAATTAAAGACACTTTTAATGGACTTCCCAGGGTGGTGGGCAACCTACTGCTTAGGTCTGGAAATGCCTTTGGGCCCCTTCTTAAACAATTTTTTTAAATACATAGTAAAAAACATAATATGACAGAGGAAATCGATTGTATTGAGATAGTTGCCAAAAGTTTTTTTTAGAGATTTTATTTATTTATTTATTTATTTATTTATTTATTTTTAGACAGAGGGGAAGGGAGGGAGGAATTGAGGGAGAGAAACATCAATGTGTGGTTGCCTCTCACATGCCCCACACTGGGGACCTGGCCTGCAACCCAGGCATGTGCCCTGACTGGGAATCAAACTGGTGAACCTTTGGTTCACAGGCCTGCATTCAATCCACTGAGCCACACCAGCCAGGGCAAAAGTTTTTAAACTTATAATTTAGTTATATGTTTTTATTAACTCATTAAATAACAAGACCAAGGAGCATTTCTAAAATCTATTAGTTTGAGGTAATAATAACTGTGAACAATATGTGAAGATACCAGCCACAACTGTAATGTATCATGAAAATGTCTTTACCTTTTATCGTCAAGTCTCATGTAATGTCAATACCACTAAGGTTTTTTGTCCACATTTTTAACTGAAGGAAACACTGAATTTCAATTAGAGGTTAGAGAAAATAAAGAACTAAGTTTTCTGAAATACCCAAGACCTAAATTCTAACTGTGGATCACTTAGGTCCAGTAAATGAACCTAAGGACTTACGTCTACGTCTGTGGAACACAGGAAAACAGACCACCTCAAGCACCTACCAAGAAGAGCAATTCTTGCATCTATGGAGGAAGGGTAGCTTCCCAAATCAGTGCAAGCCTACACTATGTAATAAACAATGATTTCAAGGGAACTTAGCTTTTGAAGGCTATCAGTATTCACTTTATTCATTTAAAATGTAGAAGTTTACGAGACTTACTATAAAACTACAATAATCAAGACAGTGTGGCATTTGTTTAGGGACAATCATATAGGTGAATGGAAGAAACTAGTGGGTTCAGAAATAGACCCACCTGTGTCCAGTCAGTTTGTTTTTGATGAAGGTGCCAAAGCAATTCAATGGGGGAAAGTGCTCTTCTCAGGAACTGGTACCAACAGTTGGATAGCAAAAAAAAAAAAAAAAGAATCTCAACTTTTACAACATATCATGTACAAAAAGTTACTTGAACTGGATTGTAGATCTAAATATGAGTGGAAAGTTAAAATAATCTTCTAGAATAAAATATAGGAGAAAATATTTGTGACACTTGGTTAAGGAAAGATTTCTTAGGATATAAAACATGAACCATAAGTGAAAAATGAAAAACAGAACTTCATCAAATTCAAAATGTCTGTTCTTCAAAAGACACTGTTAAGAAAGTGAAAAAAACAGGCCAAATCTTGGTTAAAAAAATATTTTAGCAAATCACATACTTGTTAAAGAGCTTGTGTGCAGAATACATGAGAAACAAAACAACTCAGTAAAAAGAGAGGCAAAAATTTAAGCAAACATTTTACCAAAGAAGGTATACAAATAGAAATAAACATACGCAAAAATATCAGCCTCATTAATTGTCATGGAAATAGTAGTTAAAAACACAAGGAAATATCACTAAACATCCATTAGAATGGCTAAAATTAAAAAGATTGATAGTAGTAACCATCGGAGATGATGCAAAACAACTGGAGCTCTAACACATTGCTCGTGCTAATGCAAATGATACAACTCTTGAAGAATGACTTGGAAGAGTTTTATAAAGTTAAACATATACTTAGCATATGACCACGAAATCACAAATATTTAACCAAGAGAAATGAAAATATATTGCCCAAACAAGTGTTAATAGTTTCTTTATTCATAGTTGCCAAAAGTCCATCAATAGCCAAATGAATTAAAATGTTGTGGTATTAATACTTTCATACAATGGAATTCTTCTCAGTAACAGAAAGCAATGAACTTGATACACACAATGAGATAGATGAATTTCAAAAGCATTACACTAATTGCCTAGGTGAAATAAATCGGACACAATACACTACAGGCAGTATGGTTGCATATGTAGGAAAAGTCAAAACTAGAAACTGAAAACACATTAGTCACTTGTGGCCAGTAGGCCACGAGAAGGGAATGGTTGTCTACAAAGAGGCATGAGGGAACTTTTGGAAGTGATGAAAAAGTTCTACATTGGTAGTAGATACACAACTGTAATGTTTGCCAAAATTTATTAAACTGGCCCTGGCCAGGTTGTTCAGTTGGCTGGAGCATCATCCTGTACACCAAAGGGTTGCAGGTTTGATCCCCAGTCAGGACACATACCCAAGTTGTGTGTTCCATCCCAGGTTGGGGCATATATGGGAGGCAACCAATCCATATTTCTCTCTCACATCAATGTCTCTCTCTGTCTCTCTCTTCCCTCTTCCCTTCTCTCTTTCTCTAAAATCAATTAAAAAACATATCCTCAAGTGAGGAATAAAAAAGTTATTGAACTGTACACTTAAAAATGAAGAATATTATACATGTAAATTGTATCTCAATAAAACCTGACTTTGAGGAAAAACTTAAAGTTTTGAATCACCAAAGGCCAGTGACTTAATCAGTCATGACTCCAAGGAAGCCTCAGTAAAAGCCGGAAGGATGAAGGGAAAGCTTTTGGTGCTGGTGCCCCAGAACTGCAGAGGGCAGCCCACTGCCCTGCTGTTCTCCACTTGTCACTGTGGAGAGACTTGGAAGAGGACAGGCCTAGACTGATTCAAAATGGAGGAGAAAAATGAGGGAGCCAGATCCTAAGAAGAGAAAAATTGTCAAATACAGTCAGTCCCATCAAGGCCAAGGTTGAGCTGACATTTCTGCCTGTCAGGAAGGCAGATGGAAGGGAGCCTTCCCTGGGCCAGCACCAGTGTGGCCAGGTCATGGCCCACTGCACGTCTTCATCGCAAGAAAGACCTCTCACTGGTTCAGGGCTAGGGTGTTGGTGTTTCAGCTTTGCTTTTTTAATGAAATCATTCAGGTTATTGAAATATCAGCCCTAAAAATAAACAAAACTTTAAAGTTTTATCAGAGAGAAAATATGCATGATTTTTAATTACTAGAGCTAAATTGTCTTTTTAGAGAATTGAATCTCGATTTTCCCCCCAAATGGGAGACTTCGGTGCATACTTTAAATTCAGAGAGGGACAGATGCATTGGCTCAGTGTCTTACTGAGTTTGTATGCTACTCAAAAACTGCATTGCTTTGGCAAATTGCTTGCTAGCCAGAAAGAGCATTAAGGGATTATTTGTCCATTGTGATTTCAAATTTATCCCTAGTGCTAGAATCATTTGAAATAAAAGGAAGCAGCCAAACTAGTTTTACTCAGGGAGATACTATTTCATACATAGACACATCAGGAGAAGGAAGGAAGGAAGCAAGGAAGGAAAGGAGGGAGGGAGGGAGGGAGGGAGGGAATAAAAGAAAAGAAAGAGAGAGAGAGAGAAAGAGAGAAAGAAAGAAAGAAAGAAAGAAAGAAAGAAAGAAAGAAAGAAAGAAAGAAAGAGAAATTATTCTTCAATTTAAAATTTTTTTTAACTTACTTTAAGTGTTACAAAGAACAGCAACAAATAACTTCAATCCTAAATAGCACACAATTCAGAATTCCTGTTAAGTGCTTTTGATGTAAACGACTTGCAATAACGTGTGAATGTGGCGTTGTGAATGTCCTGCTGCAGTTTGGGTCTTCTAGGCCCTCTGCACGGCACCGGCCGCTCAGGGCTGTTAGCAGATCGTGTCGCTGTTCTCGCTCGTGTATGTTTTCCTACTATGGTACTGATCATCTTGCTTTAACACGATTCCAAATCATTTTGATTTAATACAATAAGTGGTTTCCTTCAGTAAAGCAGAGTTTTAAAATCTCTATAAAATCAATCTTCTTTATTTATTTGTTACTAGAACATTAACATTATTTGCCTTATCCAAAATAATTCTTTCGTTATCCGTGATTCACAGAATAAAGAACTACCACTTACTTCAAATGAGTTTCTGTTTAACCTTCAAATGAATAATTTTTACATTTAAGGTTTTCATAACATTAGTCGTTTTAATAAACTAGGGTAGAAATTTTAGTTTATTTTTTAATCCTTTTTTTTTTTTTTTGCCAGAAAGTCCAACTAACTGCAAAATTAGCATGTATTTATATTCTTTCCTTGGACATATTGGATCTCCAATCGCTTACTGTGTCTCCATGGGGTCCACTTCTTTGCATATCTACATCTGCTGCCGTCTAATACACTAGCTGCTCACCAGATTGGGTTATTCAAATTATTTAAAATGAAATAAAATAAAAGGTTCAGTTACCCTGTCGCAGCAGACAAGTTCCACGTGCTCAGTCGCTCTCAGCGTGTTGTGGCTACCCGACCAGACCGTGCAGACACCAAACATGTCCATCATCCCAGCTCCGTGGGACAGCGCTGGTCTAGGTCAGGGTCAGAAAACTTTCATCTTAAAGGGCTGGGTAGTAAATATTTTAGAATGTATGGGCCAATGGGCAAAATTGAGGTTACTATTTAGGTACTTATATAACCATTTGAAAAATGTGAATACCTTTTTCAAAATGGAAAAACCATTGCTAACTTGAGCTCTGTGAAAACTGGGCAGCAAGCTGGCCTGGAGCCACAGCTTGGCCGCCTCGGTGCAGGCCCCTCAGCCCTTCCTTCATGGAGCACACCTTTACGTGCATGTCTGCATGTGAAGTGCTGGACAAGATGCTAAGGATGGCACAGTGAACAAGAAAACATAGTCTCAGACTTCATGGAGGTCAGAACATAACGAGAAAGGTGCTGTATCAGATTTACATAATTAATCAATTATTATAATTTAACAATAAAATGGAGATGAACAGAATGTTTTGAAAGGAAGTTAATAGAGAAACTTAAACTAGTCTAAAGATTGACTTGATTCTAAAAATTACCTGCAACTAATATTATTTTTTAATATATAGCAACTGATATTTATTGTAGACTTTCCAGCTGACCCATTGAAAAAGGCACTGTAAAAATTAAATCTAAATAATATTCTAAATGAATTTATATTCAATATATTACATTCTTGTATACCATCTATTTTATAGACATAAAATAATAGTACATCTAATGATAAAAATTGTATTTGTTAAAATAAACTTTATTTATGTTTGATGTTTTATTTCCCTCTACTAGAATCTTTTTCTAGAAATGACCTGAGATTTGTTATTGCTAAGAGAGCCACTAGAAGAACATGTTTGAGAGCGCAGCCTTTGGAACAAGGTGGACCTGGGTTTGAAACCTAGCTCAGCCTATTGGCCATTTGACTTTGGGCCAACTGCTTAAGCTTTAGAAACCTTGTTATTATTATTATTGTAAACTACAGTTGACATTCAATATTATTTTATGTTAGTTTTAGGTGTACAGCATGGTGGTTAGACATTAATACAATTTACAAAGTGATCCCCCTGATAAGTTCAGTACCCCACCTGGCACTGCACACAGTTATCACAGTATCATTGACTATATTCCCTATGCGGTACTTTGCACCCCTGTGACTATTTTGTAACTGTCAATCATGTACTTCTCAATCCCTTCGGTTTTTCACTCATGCCCCCCATAGAATCTTTTATAATAAAAGTGTGTAATTTAAACATAATGAGATAAACTTGCCACAGATTGTCTTAAAATGGCCCCAGTTTCCTATTGTTTATATTAAACTTCAAATTGAGGCCTTTACTAAACAAAAGAATATGATGCACATAAAACTAGGCTACTTTTATGGATTTTTTTAGAGCATATGACTTCTTCTCATTTATGAGAACTCAGTGTACATAATCAGCAAAAATAAACAAAATAAAAGCATGATTGCTATACCATCTTCCCATATATTGGCAATGTTACACAAGATTATATTTGATTTTCTAGGGCCATTTTTGCTCTTTGCAGTTCATTTAAATATGACTTTTTTATTGTGATATCAATAACTTTATATAAAGCTAAGTACTTAATCACTGAGTCTGTGGGAGAAAGTTATGTGAATAGAAGCAATTCTAAATTGAGCACACGCCTTGAATGTCAACTAGGCCAAATTGAAATTGTTTAGAGATAAATCATGTGCCATGTATCTGCTTTGCTTCAATAAATAAACTGCAAACTGTTAAATATGCTGATTTTACATCAAGATGAGGAAGAAATAAAGAGGATGAAACATTTCCTTAGGTCATGATGTTGAGTTTTAATTCTTCATTTTCACTTAAATTAACAGGCCCAGGAACCAATCTCCCTGCTGAATCAGGTCGACGTTGTTCTTTAGATCTGGTGACAAATCAAAGGAAAATCTGCAGAGGAGCTCATCCTGTGCTTCTTCCATCTGAGGTGCCTCTGGTCTCCAGGAAGGAGCTTCCCTCACGCAGTAACAGCACTGCTGACCCCAGAGGGGCTCTTCTAATGGCTTCCATTTGCTGGAACCTTTGACACAGGAATTGGTGGTGTAGCAGAGGGGCAAGTGGCTGCTGGCGTCTTAGGAGGTGATGAGGTAGGACTGACGGGCCTTCTCTGATCGATCTACTGTGCCCTTTGTTTCTGTATAGAACCTGTGCTGTGGGTGGATCAGTGTGTCCTAATGCTGATTCTTGAAATCACAACTGTATCAAAGTGTCACTTAGCAAAATTTCAAACTCTACTTCCGTTTCAAATGCCCCAGAGCTATGGTGTCACTGCGACCCTTTACGCTTCCCTGTGATTCCTCTATCCAGCTCCTCAAGAAAGCGCAAAGCTCTGTTGCCCTGCAGAAGCTCTCCACCTCCGTCAAGGTCAATCCTCAGACAGTCAGGAAAAGGACGGCTGACAATTGCCAGCTTATATCAGAAAGTGATTCTCTTCTCTCTGGAATTTCTTTTTTATGTTATTTCCTTACTCTCTGATATGTTTTAAAATGTTCTTTATTTGTAGTTTATTTGCCTTCTTTGGTCGTTGCCGTGAAAGCGTTGGCTTGCAGATCAGAACCATTGGATTTACGTGCTGACGCTGTCCACCCCTCCTCGTTGAGGCCTCTGCTCTGTGCGGCGCAAGGGAAAGCTGTCGCAATGCAGTCTCTCCGCTGAAAGACAGAAACGAATATATAGCTGTGCTCTGTATTGTGTGGAGACAAACCGTAACCATTTCCATGGATACGCAGGGCGAGGCAAAAGTAGGTTGACAGTTGTTCGTACGGAAAATAATGCAATAATTAATAAATAACAATACAAGAATAAACTTCGTGCCTTGCATACTCACAAGCAGGCACACCTACTTTTGCCCCCCTGCCCCATATATTTGAAGATACTACAAAGAGGCACAAAACTGTTTTAAAAAATCAAAAGCACACACAAAAAGCAAAAGTTGGAAGTTGTCTAGCTGTCAACCTATCTTTTCTAACACAGTGATAAGAGTAATTCCAAAAGTTTAAATACATATTGTTAATTGATACCGATATATATTTTTATTAACGTATATTATTAGTAAATATTTAGGAACTTACTTTTGAACTTCATTTTGTCCTTTAAACTTTGAGCTGCAGGGCCGTCGCCCGAGGAAAGGCGTGTGTTGACAGTGTTCTCACACCTCTCCCCCGAACCCCCACCCCCCCACTTGTCCGTGGGACAGACGCACACCCTGCCCACACGTGCGCACACAGAAGGCGCTCGGTGGCACGCGGATTTTATCAGCCTGCTCTATTCTCTTGGATGCTTTATGGTCACAGATTAATACCTTTACCGATTATTCTCTGCCTTTTCAAATAAACTTTGTATTTTGGAATAATTTTAGATTTACAGATAAGTTGCAAAAATAAGACTTTCCCTATACCTCTTATCCAGATTCTTGTAACGTTAGCATCTTACATTCCCACCATACATTTTTCAAACTAAAAAGCCAACATTGGGATGTTAATATTAACTTAACTCCTGACTCTGTTGAGATTTCAATTGCCTTCCAATAATGTCATTTTTCTGTTTTATGATCTAATCCAGTATACCACATTGCATTTAGTGTTTTGTGGTTTTTAATTGATGTTTTATAAACGTTCACTTTCTAAATTCAGTGTCCTGTTTGTGCTTCTATATGTTTATTTAATTTTCAATTAAGAATTGTTTTTGAGTGCCAAAGTGCCATGTATTTCACAGTCCAAGCTCCTAGGCAGGCCTCTGAAGACTATTTGTCCCTTATTTATGACACTATATATTAAAGTAACTGAAAAATTTCAAAATAATGCTTACTTTGTGCAGAGTCCATGAACTCTAACCATAACACATAAATGTCAAACTTGAGCAATAAATTTTGATTGATTTTGAAATTCCATTTAAGGTATTTTTTTCTAAATGGAAACTCATGGGAAATATTTTAAAATACTATTTTATAAAAAGTTGGTTCCTATGGAATCTGAAAGTTCTTTTGGTAGATTTTCAGTAAAATATCTGAAAATTTAAATATTATTTTAGATTGTCAGAATGATGGATTTTTTTAATGATTTTATTACAGTGGTATATCACTCAAGTTTATGGAATGCCAAACATTATTTTTTTTGCACTTCAACTAAACAACTGACATTTTTGTTTTGTTCTTTTCTATGTGTGTACACTACTCTGAAGCACTTTCAAATTCATATTTTTTTAAAAAAGTCTTTTATTTGGGGGCCATTAGTGAATGTGCCTGGGCCATTATATTCAATGAAATAAGCATTGTGTGATTGAAGATTAAATAAGAGAATGGTTTATGGTTCCATTAAAAGCACCAAGATATTCCTGGAAAAGCTATGAAAATATGCTTTTCCATTAAGGAGAAGCACTTATCAATGCTGTTAGACCGGTAAAGACTGTCTACTCTAACATAAAGCAGACATTTTTTTATATCATACATGAGGAGGGCATTAGGCTTGATCATAGCATAGCTCTCTGCCAGGTAGAACTCCCACTTCTGAAAGTAACTTTGTAACTCTCATCAACCACAGATGCCTGCAAAGCTTGGCACCGGTTCAAGGGGCAGCCATGACTCTGATTAAAGGTCTGGGTTTAGAGATCCATTTGGAAAGGTTTGGAATTGAGATGATTTAGCCTAAAGAGAAAATTGCTTAAGCATGGGTCTCACACTGGTGACTTGAAGCCTTATTTTGTTTGGCCCAGTGTGTTTTTTTTTTTAATTGTTGTTCTTATACAGTTTTCTGTTTTCTACTCCCATCCTGTCCCTCCGCCTCAGCCCTCCCCAGCTCCCTCCCCTTTCCCCCCCCCCCCCCCAGCTTTTGTCCATATGTCTTTCATACTTGTTGCTCTAATCCCTTCCCCTTTTCCCTGGATATTCCTGTCCCTCTCCTCTCTTGTTCTCAATTTCAGTGTCTTTGGTTATATTATGCTTGTTTGTTTGTTTTTTTGATTAGATTCCTGTTAAAGGTGAGATCATATGGTATTTGTCTTTCACCTCCTGGCTTATTTCGCTTAGCATAATGCTCTCCAGTTCCATCCAAGCTGTCTCGAAGGGTAGGAGCTCCTTCTTTCTTTCTGCTGCATAGAATTCCATTGTGTAAATGTACCATAGTTTCTTGATCCATTCATTTACTGATGGGCACCTAGGTTGCTTCCAACACTTGGCTATTGTAAATTGTGCTGCTATGAACATTGGGGTGCATAGGATCTTTTGGATTGGTGTTTCAGGGTTTCCAGGATATAATCCTAGCAGTGGAATTGTTGG